>BQKN01060826.1:41609-76980 GCA_022839385.1 Asparagus kiusianus | reverse complement strand
CTTTGGCGTGTTTGTTTTTGCATTTATCTCATATCGCCAATTGTGCATTGCTCATTCATTTCATCTACTATCCTATTTAGATTATTTACCCTTGTGTTGTTTATATATCCTTGCATATATTTCTATCATATAGGATATATCACCTTGTGTATATTGCATATTCTTGCACATAACTCTTTGTATATCTATCTTGTAAGAATATATTTGTTAAGTAATTTTAATTGGCATTTTAATCGGATTAGATTAGCATAAGACCCTAATCACCCCCCTCTAGGGTCCAACAGTAAGATGATTGAAGTGGCATATACAAGTCAGGGTTGTCGTATAACTCCTTCATGATATTATCAAGACACAACGAGTACTCTAAATCATCATTTATTGCTACTTCTTCAGCAAGTTGCCAATTATAACTATTGTCCGATAACTCTCTATCGTCAAGATCAATTATAATGGGTACAATATCATTAAGTACAAAACCACTATCGTAATCAAACCCAGCTTCAGTATCAGCTTCTTCTCTGCTGTTCGTACCTTGGGCTGATGGTTCAGTATTGGATTCAACATCGTAGAGAAGGGAGTTAGTAAAATAATTTTTTAATCCCTTAAACGGTTGCTTATCCGCAACCACCGTCTTGACCTTATTATTCGTGTCTACATATTTAAGACACTGATGGAGGGTAGAAGGGACTATAACGTTACCGTGGATCCATGGTCGACCCAACAGTAAGTTATAAGAAGTCTTTATGTCGATCACATAACATATGACTTCTAACTTCAGATTTTCAATCTAACACTTTACTCGGATTTTACCTAATGGTCTAGATCCAATGATGTTGAATCCATAGATCGTAGTGCCCATGGAGGCTAGCTTACTGGCTGGTATTCTAAGACTTTACATCAATCAGAGTGGCATGATGCTAATAGCGGAACCCGGATCGACTTGGATTCGGTTGACAACGCTGGAGCTAATGTGTCCGGTGAAATACAGGGGCCGGTCATGCTTTAAATTTTTTATCAGCAAGTCCTCCTTGGTGAAAGTAATGCAGGGAAAGTGGCTTTCTGTGAGGTTACAGTGTTGGACTGATGGCTCTGGCTCTTTAGGGGATGGCTTGATCTGAGTCAGGAAAACATCAGAATTAGCCAAGGCTTCTTGTAGCGCTTCCCTTGTGTATTTTGAAAGACGCAACAACTCATATAAGGTTAATCTAGCCGGTATATTAGCTAATTGTGCCATAATATTAAAGTGATGCAGAGTATTTGTGCTCCCCGATTTATCTCTTGTAATCGGTTGATTGAATCGAGACTGCTTCGGGTTCTGAACCTCCTGGTATACGGTCTCTTTCTCCATTTGCTTTTGTTGAGTCTTCTCAGCAGGTGTGGGGGGAATTGTGATCACTCCCATTTTAGCTAATGTCTTAGAATGAACGGTTTTGGTCACCCCCTGCTTGGCTAACTGATTGGAGGCACTCAGGTATTTGAAATGGTATTCGTTTCCACTCCGGGGAGCAAAGACCGGTTCTCCGTTGGTAACAAATACTTCTTGCTCATATTTAGAGAATAGGAAAGTAGGAATTCCTTCATCATTTCCTTCTAGAATGGCCGAGGCTCCGCAACAGGACTTTTCTTTATTATTCTATGTCCCCTTGGGATCTCTCTTGTTAGCGGTAAATGGGTTTATAAGGTCAAATGTCGGAAAGCTCGTTTAGTGGCTCAAGGTTTTATTCTGTAATAAGGTATTGATTATGAGGAGACATTTGCTCCTATTGCTTAGATGCCCACCGTTCGTATTCTACTTACGGTTGCTGCTGATCATCGTTAGCCCTTATACTAGATGGATTTCAAGAATGCTTTTCTCCGTGGCTCTTTATCTGAGACAATATATATGCAACCGCTTCTAGGGTCTAATATTCCTCCGGGACATGCATGACTCCTTCGTCATGCTATTTATGATCTTAAGCAGGCACCCCGCATTTGGTTTGAGTGTTTTTACGGTTTCATGCTCAAGACGGGCTTTATGGATAGTCATCAAGATGCTTCTCTGTTTGTTTGCACTACATCGAGTGGAAGAGTTTTATTACTCCTTTATGTAGATGATATAATCATTACAGGTGATGATGTTGGTTGTATATAGTTTGCAAAATCTTAATTACAACAACAATTCCACATGAACGATCTTGGATCTCTTCGCTATTTTCTTGGTCTAGAAATTTCTCAGGGCCCGCGGGGTGTACTACTGTCTTAACAGAAGTATCTCTCAGATATTCTAGATTATGCTGAGCTAACTTACGATGCAACTATTGATACTCTACTCTAACAAATGTCAAACTTCACTCTATTGATGGTGAGCCTATCTAATCTAACCTGATACCGACATCTTATTGGCCAGTTGGTCTATCTGTGCATCTCTCGATCAGATATCTCTCATGCAGTCGGCATTGTCAGTCAATTTGTTAGTGCCCCATATTCTGCACACTAAGCTACCTTATTATAGATTCTTCGGTATCTCCGGGGTACTAGCACTCGTTCTCCTCTATTTCGTATTACATCCAAGTTAGAGTTTTGTGCATATTCTGATGTTGATTGTGTTAGCCTTATTTGGTCTCATGTTTATAAGCCTACTCCCTAATCTTATTTTGATGATTATAAACAACTCACAATGTGTATCGAGTGTTTGCATTTATAAACAATTCCTAATAATGTGTGTCGAGTGTTGGTGAAAATTGCGCTATAACGATCATATCAAATGGAGGTTGGTGAAAATAGTCGGTATGAAGCCATTTACACTTCAAGTCATATTCCAGATCAAGCTTCATCCACATCCAAGATAAGCTCATTGAAGATCAATCGATCTTGGGTATATTAGTTTAGGGTTTATACTATGTGTGTAGATAGTTTAAGCTCAATCATATACACACATACACGTTTTGGTTTTATAGTTTTCAAATTTATATAAATATAAAACAAATTTACTTATTTATATACATACATACATATTTCATATTTATCATATTTTGTTTTGGTAAACAATGTGTTTAGCCTCATAAACATGAAAACTTAACAATATATAAAATATATTTTCATATTTTGAACGGTTTACAAAATAAATGATATCTCACAAATGAGAAATGAAATTTGAGAAATTCTTTTTCTAATATGTTCTATTACATGTTTACAAATATTTTCCAAATTTTATCATTTTTAGAGTTGATTTACTATGCTGAATTGATTTTACAAAATCGGTTATTTTAGCAATTTTTAGAATCTAAAATATCTATGTTCAAATATTCATTTCTCACAAATAGAAAGTGATATTTTAGAAATTCTTTCTTAGCATGTTTATCTACATGTTTAAGAACATACCTCAAAATTTTATGATTTTTGGAGTTGATTTGTTATTTTTTATTGATTTTAGAAAGCCAGCTACGCAAAAATTCTAGAATCTGCGAAAACTATAAACGGCCGACTTCATCAGTCGACTGATGATATGTTTTCAGCCTATAATGACTATTTTTTGTTTTTATGAGTTTTTGGGTGGTTTTGGCTGGCTTAAAGAGGCTATAAAAAGCCCTCAACTTTTATTGTTTCATATGGATGTTTAAGAAAGTTTCAAAACAAGTTTACAAGTGTTTAAGTTTGATTTTAAGTTTTTTTTCAAGAGGGTTTATGTGAAGAAGGTTTTACAAGAAGAGATCATTTTCGTTTGGGATTTCAATCTTCTAATCTCTCCCTCTTGTTTATTAGAGAAGTTTTTCTAAACTCAATTTCTAGCTTCATTTATATTTATTGTTGATTATTATTTCTATAAGCTAGATTTTCATATTGAGTTTAGTTTTGATTATTTCTCTTTGTTTACACACACAATCATTGGGCTTATAGTATTTTTATACATTGTATAATTTGGGTTGTGGTGAGTGTGACTTAGAGGGTGAGCCTACATTGTGTTCTCATCTATTGTAGAGAGCAAAACTTATATTTGTGACTTTATTGTGAGATTCACCTTGTAATTCACAAGTACACCAAGAGGAGTGTGTGGTGAGGACGTGGTCGATACCAAGAGGAGTGGCGTCGATAGTAAAGCCTAGGGAGAGGTAATAAATCCGAGCACTTGAGGGAGGCGACACGTGAGGACAAACGCTTGAAGTTTTAGGATGTGTGATTATATTGTAAGTGATTTTGAACATTGATCGGCGAGCGTTGAAAACCGATAATATGAGGTGTAAATATTTTTTGGGTGAGCATCAAAAACCCTGTTGTAATAGTGGATTTCTCCCCTGGAGTGGGGAGCAGAGACGTAGGTCAGAAGGACCGAACTCTGTGATTATTTTCATGTGTTTGAGTTTGCCTTGGCGTTATTATTTGTGCTTATCATTTGTCTCATTCTATATCACCATTGTGTATTACTCATTGTTTATATTGCCCTATCACATTTATATCTTGTTTATTTCACCATTGTTTATATTACTTATTCTTACATATATATCTTGTTGCATATCATTTTTGCTAGGATATTTGTTAATTAGTTTTAAATTGGCATTAATATTGGATTAGATTAGCATTCACCCTATTCACCCTGCCTCTAGGACACTTTTAATTAGTATCAGAGCTTGGTACTCTTTGATTTGTGGCTTAACCGTCTTGAGTTAAAGATCCAAACATTCATATCTTGCTAATCTAGTTTTGATTTCATTTGTATCTTGCTTGCACATACATACATATCATGGACATGCACGGTGCATCTTGTTTAGGCTATGCTATTAATGTTCTCCTAGATTAGATAATTTCCCCTATGCTCAATGATATGTTAGATTTAAACTTTTTGTTCAATCTTGATATTTTGATTTATGGGAAGTTATAGATGGTGCTTATATTGTACCCACTTCGGAGAAATTCAAGTGGAGTAAAAATGATAAGAAAATGTATATAATGAACAAGCTTGTTTTAGAATTTTTATTAAATGCATTTGATTCATCTATATCTAACAAGCTTTATTCTTTTGATAGCGCTTACACATTATGAAAATTCATAGAAGCGCATCAAGGGAACTTGTAGGTGATATGACGAACGTTCACGGCTTCCTCTTCAAGTTCTATTGGTGCATCATCATCATCATCATCATACACTTGGCCACTAGGCGATAACCCTAGTGTAGTATGCGATTCAAAATCTGAAAGTAAATTGTCCATTAATGAACTCGCTTATGTATGTGATAAATTAATGCATGCCTATACTAAGTTGCATATAAATTTTATTGATTTGAAAAGCAAGTATGTAGAATTAAAATCCGATCATGAGAAGCTAGCTTCTAAATTTAATATCATTGATAAAGAGAATATAATGCTTAAAGAAAATAATGATATGTTGAGTTTGGAAAATGATAATTTGACCTCATCAATTGCTAGCCTATCTCATGCTAAGATTGATGCCATGCTATAAGTAGAAGCTATTAGGAATAAATTTGATTCTATCAAGAATAATCATACATGCTCTACTTCTATTATCAATGATGTTATGAATAATGAAGAATTGAATCTTGTGAAGAACCGTATATCTTGTTTAGATTCAACCTTAAAAATATGCATTGATAATAATAAGAAGCTTATGAATATGGGTGCTAAGTCTCATGCTACTACATCTAAACATCACGTACATCATGCACATATATATAGCAAAATTTACAAGTATTCTATTTGTGGCCATAAAGGTCCTCTAGCTAAATTTTGCTATGATACACACAAACGCAAGAATATTAAAGCTCCTTGTGTATCTCATCAAGTTTCTTCATCACACACACATTTACATGCACCTATTGTTCATCACAAGCATGCTAATGTGTTTAAGTATGATTATTTTTGTAGATTTGGTCATTTGACCAAATTTGTTTTGATTTAAAAAGAATTCTACATTTGCAAAATAATTTTAAAAGACAATCCCTATTTACAAATATTTCCCGTGCAAAATTTAATGGTCAACATAGGCAAATGCTTCCTTTCCATTGTACTTATTACAATCAGAATGGTCATTTAAGTGATTATTGTTATGATCGATCTCGTACATTAAATGTGCCCAAATGGGTTCATAACCCTAGGGCTTTGAGCTTAAATGATAGGGGTCATGTCCCTAAATCTTTTGGCACCAAGAATGCTTGGGTGCCAAAATATTTTTAAAACCAAGATTCTTAGTATTTTTATTTTTCATTTCTTGGTTTGAAAAACAAGGTTTTAAAATTTTTGAAATTAAAAGCAATCTTTTAAAGTCAATATTTTGTTTTTCATTATACATTACAAATGTTTATGCTTGATATGGTTACCTCTCTTGCCTTTCTTGTCAAATATGACAAAATTTGATATTGAATTGTTTTTATGACTTTGGTTTTGATTTATTATTTCTTTTGAATGTTCTTGTTTATATTTGAAAATATTTTACATGATTCTCATCTTTTTCATTCTCTTGATTTTATAAATCTATTTATTCATTGTTTTTATATTTATGTATTAAGACACCTTTTCATAACAATATATCTTTGTGTGCTCTCAATAAATCATGATTGTTGCTTTTATAAATTTTCTTTTTGTGGATATATTAATCAAACTCTTAAAATTTTTATCCTTGAAAATTGGGTTTTCATCTTTGAGTTTTTAAGTCCCTTGTGACACTTTGTCTTAATGATTCATATATATGTGTTCACTTGCTTTTCTTTAATGTGAGTGGTGTTTTTAGCATACTCTATATCTATGCTTGCTCACATATGTTTGTCATACTCATATTGAATATTATATTTATGGTTTTTTGATAGGGGAACTTTTTCTATTTTATTTATTATTTTTGTACTCACCTATGCTTTATGATAGGGGAGCTTTCTCTCTCTTCATTCTTGTTGTTTCCCTCATATTTGATGTTGACAAAGGGGAGAAATATTGTGAATATAGATTTGATTTTATGCATGATGTTTATGATTTACATATTCTTTTAGTATCATGTATATTTTATATTTCTTTGTGTAGATTGTTTATCATCCTTAAAAAGGAGGAGATTGTTAGCCTTATTAGGTCTCATGTTTATGAGCCTACTCCCTAATCTTATTTTGATGATTACAAATAATTCCTCATAACATGGGTCGAGTGTTTGCATTTATAAATAATTCCTAACATCATGTATCGAGTGTTTGCATTTGTTTTGTTAGGTAATCTACACAAACATTAGTCGGAGGATGGATAGAATTAAGTCATAACGATCATATCAAATAGAGGTTGGTGGAAATAGTCGGTATGAATCCATTTGCACTTCAAGTCATATTTAAGATCAAGCTTCATTCGCATCCAAGATAAGCTCATTGAAGATCAATCAAGCTTGGGTAAATTAATTTAGGGTTTATACTATGTGTGTAGATACTTTAAGCTCACTCATATACACACATACACGTTTTGGTTTTATAGTTTTTAAGTTTATATAAATATGAAACAAATGTACTTATTTATATACATACATACATATTTTATATTTATCATTTTTTTTGGTAAACAATGTGTTTAGCCACATAAACATGAAAACTTAACAACACGTATATAAATATATTTTCATATTTTGAACGGTTTACAAAATAAATAATATCTCACAAATGGGAAATGAAATTTGAGAAATTCTTTTTCTAACATGTTCTATTAAATATTTACAATCATTTTCCAAACTATTATCATTTTTGGACTTGATTTACTATGCTAAATTGATTTTACAAAATCAGGTATTTTAGTAATTTTTAGAATATGAAATATCTTTATTAAAATATTTATTTCTCACAAATGGAAAGTGATATTTCATAAATTCTTTCTCTAACGTATTTATATATATATGTTTAGTAACATACTTCAAACTTTCATGATTTTTGGAGTTGATTTGCTATTTTAATTGATTTTATAAAGCCAATTACACAAAAATTCCAAAATCAGCCAAAACTGTCAACGGTCGACTTCATCAGTCGACTGATAACATCATCAGTCGACTAATGACATGTTTTCAGCCTATAACGGCTAGTATTTGTTTTTATGAGTTTAGGGGTTTTTGGCTGGTTTAAAGAGGCTATAAAAATCCCTCAACTTTCATTGTTTCATATAAATGTTTAAGAAAGTTTCAAAACGAGTTTACAAGTGTTTAAGTTTGTTTTCAAGAGGGTTTATGTGAATAAGGTTTTACAAGAGGAGATCATTTTCGTTTGTGCTTTTAATCTTCCAATCTCTCCCTCTTGTTCATTAGAGAAGTTTTTCTAAACTCAATTTCTAGGTTCATTTATATTTATTGTTGATTATTATTTCTATAAGCTAGATTTTCATATTAAGTTTAGTTTTGATTATTTCTCTTTGTTTACACAAACAATCATTGAGCTTATAGTATTTTTATACATTGTATAATTTGGGTTGTGGTGAGTGTGACTTAGAGAGTGAGATTACATTGTGTTCTCAACTATTATAGAGAGGAAAACGTATATTTGAGCCTTTATTGTGAGATTCACCTTGTAATATACAAGTACACCAAGAGGAGTATGTGGTAAGGATGCGGTAGATACCAAGAGGAGTGGCGTCGGTAGTGAAGCCTAGGGAGATAGTAAAGTCGGGCAGTTGAGCGAGACGATACATGAGGACCAATACTTGAGGTTGTAGGTTGTATGATTACATTGTGAGTGATTGCGAACGTTGATCGGTAAGCATTAAAACCGATATTGTGTGTAAATATTGTTCGGGTGAGCGCCTAAAACCTGGTTATGATAGTGGATTTCTCCTCAGGAGTGGGGAGTTACAGGAATTCCGCCTGTGGGGTTGTAGGACGGAAGGACCGAACTCCATGATCATTTTTGTGTGTTTAATTTTGCCTTGGCGTTATTATTTGTGCTTATCATTTGTCTCATTCTATATCGCCATTGTGTATTACTCATTGTTTATATTGCCCTATCCTATTTACATCTTGTTTATTTCACCCTTGTTTATATTGTTTATCCTTACATATATATCTTGTTGCATATTATTTTTTCTAGGATATTTGTTAATTAGTTTTAAATTGGCATTAATATCGGATTAGACTAGTGTTCACCCTATTCACCCCGCCTCTAGGATACTTTCAATTAGTATCAGAACTTGGTACTCTTTGATTTGTGGCTTAACTGCCTTGAGTTAAAGATCTAAGCATCCATATCTTGCTAATTTAGTTTTGAGATCATTTGTATCTTGCTTGCATTTACATACATATCATGGACATGCACGGTGCACCTAATTTAGGCTATGCTATTAATGTTGCCCCTAGATTAGATAATTTCCTCTATGCTTAATGATGTGTTAGATTTAAACTTTTTGTTTAATCTAGACATTTTGATTTATGGGAAATTATAGATGGTTCTTTTATTGTACCCACTTCGGAGAAATCCAAGTGGAGTAAAAATGATAAGAAAATGTATACAATGAACAAGCTTGTTTTAGAATTTTTATTAAATGCATTTGATTCATCTATATCTAACAAGCTTGATTCTTTTGATAGCGCTTACACGTTGTGGAAATTCATAGAAGTGCATCAAGGGAACATGGAGGCGATACGGAGAGCATTGGCGGCTTCCTCTTCAAGTTCTATTTGAGCATCATCATCATCATCATCATCATGCACATGGCCACTAGGAGTAGCCCTAGTGTGGTATGCGATTCAGAATCCGAAAGTAAATTGTCCATTAATGAACTCGCTTGTGCATATGATAAATTAATGCATGCCTATACTAAGTTGCAGAAAATTTTTATTGATTTAAAAAGCAAGTATGTAGAATTAAAATTCGATCATGAGAAGCTAGCTTCCAAATTTGATATCATTAATAAAGAGAATATAATGCTTAAAGAAAATAATAATATGTTGAGTTTGGAAAATAATAATTTGACATCATCAATTGCTAGCCTATCTCATGCTAAGATTGATGCCATGCTAGAAGTAGAAGCTATTAGGAATAAATTTAATTCTTTCAAGAATAATCATACATGCCCTACTTCTATTGTACATGATGTTATGAATAATGATGGATTGAATCTTGTGAAGAACCGCATATCTTGTTTAGATTCAACCTTAAAAACATGCATTGATAATAATAAGAAGCTTATGAATATGTGTGCTAAGTCTCATGCTACTATATCTAAACATCACATACATCATGCACACATATATAGAAAAATTTATAAGTATTATATTTGCGGTCGTAAAGGTTATCTAGCTAAATTTTGCTATGATACATACAAACACAAGAATATCAATGCTCCTTGTAAATCTCATCAAGTTTCTTCATCACGAACACATTTACATGCACCTATTGTTTATCACAAGCATGCTAATGTGTTTAAGTGTGATTATTGTGGTAGATTTGGTCATTTGACCAAATTTTGTTTTAATTTAAAAAGAATTTTATATTTACAAAATAATTTTAAAAGACCATCCCTATTTGCAAATATTTCACGTGCACAATTTAATGGTCAACATAAGCAAATGTTTCCTTTCCATTGTACTTATTACAATCGGAAGGGTCATTTTAGTGATTATTGTTATGATCGATCTCATGCATTAAATGCGCCCAAATAAGTTCATAACCCTGGGGTTTTGAGCTTAAACGATGGGGGTCATGTTTCTAAATCTTTCAGCACTAAGAATGTTTGGGTGCCAAAATCCTTGTAAAGTTAAGATTCTTAGCATTTTTATTTTTCATTTCTTGGTGTTGAAAAACATTGCTTTAAAATTTTTGAAATTAAGAGCAATCTTTTAAAGTCAATATTTTGTTTTTCATTATACATTACAAATATTTATTAGCTTTGTTTTTTATGTGATTGAGCAATGACCCACCCCACCGATTTATGGGTTATTTATTTTCAAATCATATTTACCGGGTGCTAAATGTTTATATGGGTTAAAACAAGCTCAAAAGCTTGATATGGTTACCTCTCTTGCCTATCTTGTCAAATATGACAAAAATTGATATTGATTTGTTTTTATGACTTTGATTTTGATTTCTTGTTTATTTTGATTGTTCTTGTTTTCATTTGAAAATATTTTACATGATTCTCTTGGTTTTCATTCTCTTGATTTCATAAATCTATTTATACATTGTTTTTATATTTGTGTATTGAGACACCTTTTCATAACAATATATCTTTGTGTGCTCTCAATCAATCATAATTGTTGCTTTTATAAATTTTCTTTTTTTGGATATATTGATCAAACTCTTAAAAAAATTTTATCCTTGAAAATTTGGTTTTCATCTTTGAATTTTAAGTCCCTTGTGACACTTTGTCTTAATGGTGCATATATATGAGTTCACTTGGTCTTCTTTAATATGAGTGGTGTTTAGCATACTCTATATCTATGCTTGTTCACATATGTTTGCCATACTCATATTGAATATTATCTTTATGGTTTTTTGATAGGGGAAGCTTTTCCCTATTTCATTTATTGTTTTTATACTCACCTATGTTTTATGGTAGGGAGAGCTTTCGCTCTCTTCATTGTTGTTGTTTCCCCAATTTTTAATGTTGACAAAGGGGGAGAAACATTATGAGTATAAATTTGGTTTTATGCATGATGTTTATGGTTTACATATTCTTTTAGTATCATGCATATTTTATATCTCTTTGTGTAGATTGTTTGTCATCATCAAAAAGAGGAAAATTGTTAGCTTATTAGGTCTCATATTTATGAGCCTACTTTCTAATCTTATTTTGATGATTACAAAAAATTCCTCCCAACGTATGTCAAGTGTTTGTATTTACAAACAATTCCTAACAACGTGTGTCGAGTGCTTGTATTTGTTTTGTTAGGTAATCTACACAAACATTAGTCGGAGGTTGGATGGAATTGCTCCATAACGATCATATCAAATGGAGGTTGGTGTAAATAGTCAGTATGAATCCATTTACACTTCAAATCATATTCAAGATCAAGCTTCATCAATATCCAAGACAAGCTCATTGAAGATCAATCAAGCTTGGGTAAATTAGTTTAGGGTTTATACTATGTGTGTAGATACTTTAAGCTCTATCATATACACACATACACATTTTGGTTTTATAGTTTTTAAGTTTATATAAATATAAAAAAATATACTTATTTATATAAATACATACATGCTTCATATTTATCATGTTTTTGTTTTGATAAACAATGTGTTTAGCCACATAAACATGAAAACTTAACAACACGTATATAAATATATTTTTATGTTTAGAACGGTTTACAAAATAAATGATACCTCAAGAATGGGAAATATAATTTAAGAAATTATTATTTTTTAAATGTTTTATTACATGTTTAAAAACATTTTCCAATATTTTATTATTTTTGGAGTTGATTTACTATGTTGAATTGATTTTACAAAATCAGGTATTTTAGCAGTTTTCAAAATTTAAAATATCTATGTTCAAAAATTTATTTCTCACAAATGAGAAGCGATATTTTAGAAATTCTTTCTCTAACATGTTTATGTATATGTTTAGAAACATACCTCAAAATTTCATGATTTTTGGAGTTGACATCCTATTTTTAATTAATTTTATAAAGTAAGCTACGTAAAAATTTTAGAATCTGTCAAAACCGTCAACGATCGACTTCATCAGTCGACTGATGACATCATCAGTCGACTGATGACATGTTTTTGGCCTATAACATCTAGTAATGGCTAGTTTTTGTTTTTGTAAATTTTAGGGATTTTTGGCTGATTTAAAGAGGCTATAAAAAGCCCCCAACTTTCATTATTTCATATGGATGTTTAAGAAAGTTTCAAAACAAGTTTACAAGTATTTAACTTTGGTTTTAAGTTCGTTTTTAAAAGGGTTTATATGAAGAAGGTTTCACAAGAGGATATTATTTTTGTTAGGACTTTCAATCTTCTAATCTCTCACTCTTGTTCATTAGAGATGTTTTTCTAAACTCAATTTCTAGTTTCATTTATATTTATTGTTGATTATTATTTCTATAAGCTAGATTTTCATATTGAGTTTAGTTAATTATTGTTCTTTGTTACACACAACCATTGAGGTTATAGTATTTTCATACATTGTATAATATGGGTTGTGGTGAGTGTGACTTAGAGAGTGAGCCAACATTGTGTTCTCATCTATTGTAGAGAGCAAAACTTATATTTGAGCGTTTATTCTGAGATTCACCTTGTAATACACAAGTACACCAAGAGGAGTGTGTGGTGAGGACGTGGTCGATACAAAGAGGAGTGACGTCAGTAGTAAAGCCTAGGGAGAGGTAGTAAAGCCGGGCACTTGAGGGAGGTGACACGTGAGGACCAACACTTAAGATTGTAGGTTATGTGATTATATTGTGAGTGGTTGTGAACGTTGATCGGTGAGCATTGAAAACCGATATTGTGAGGTATAAATATTTTTCCGGTGAGTGTCAAAAACCTGGTTGTGATAGTGGATTTTTCCCCGGGAGTGGGGAGCAGAGATGTAGGTCGGAAGGACCGAACTCCATGATCATTTTCGTTTGTTTGAGTTTGCCTTGGTGTTATTATTTGTGCTTATCATTTGTCTCATTGTATATCGCCATTGTGTATTGCTCAATGTTTGTATTGCCCTATCATATTTGCATCTTGTTTATTTTACCCTTATTTATATTTCTTATCCTTGCATATATATCTTGTTGCATATCATTTTTGCTAGGATATTTATTAATTAATTTAAATTGGCATTAATATCGAATTAGATTAGCATTCACCCTATTCACCCCCCTTTAGGGTACTTTCAGATTAGGCTGGTGATCCTACTATCGGGAAGTATACCATAGGTTATTGTATATTTCTTTGTGATTCCTTTATTTCCTGGCAGATTAAGAAACAAGATGTTATTGCTCTTTCCAGCACGGAGGCAGAGTATTGTTAATGTCCATAACAGCTAAAGAGATTATTCATCTTTGTCGTCTTCTTAGTGATTTCGATATTTCTGTTATGACTCCTACTCCTCTCTATTGTGATAAAAAGAGTGTCATCTAGATTACTAATAATCTAGTATTTCATGAGAGGACCAAACATACTGAGATCGATGCTCATTTTGTCCGTCAACAAGTTATCAATCACAAGACAATTCTACTTCTTCATGTCTCATTCGCTGACAAGCTTGCAGATTTTTCACAAAGGCCTTACCCATTCATCGATTCCAGTTTTTTGTACGTAAACTCACTTTGTTTGATCCAACATGAGTTTGAGGGGGTTGTTGCTAATATTATGTTAGTAGTGGGTTTAGTACCACATTAATTAGTTATGAGGACAAACATCACCCTCCTCTACTTATATAATATATATATATATATATATATATATATATATATATACACGCGCACGCGCACGCGCACACTAAATATTCAATTCAAGGAAAGTTTACACAAGTCTCTCTCTTACTTTAACAGTGTAAAAAATAATTATATCATAGGTATAGTGCTAAACTTTATATATTTAAAAAATTTAGAATTAAGAAACATAAGTGGTTGGTGCTCTTATTATGTGTATGATTAAACATAAGTAAATTAAACCTATGACAATAAAAAATTAAAAAAGGGCAAACAATCATGCATCATGACAAAATGAGGATTTTCGTGTCTACAAATGTTTGAAAAGTTTATATCTAAAGACCATAAGCTAAACCAATAATAAAGTTTTGGCTTTAGATTTCAAATTAATATATAAATAGTTTAATAAACATGTAAATGTTAGACTTGCCCATTCATTAATAATTCTAAAGCAAAAGGATCTATCCATTAACCATATATTATGTAAAGATAGCCAAACTATTTACACAGCTTGTGTTAAAATTAGGTGCTGAAATGTGCATATCATAAGAAATAAAATCTTGAAAGGGGTTGCACCTTTAAATGATTAGAACTAATCGGTGCAAACCAAACAAACTGAGTGAGCAAAGAAAATTTTGACGGTACGATTCGATATTAAAAAAAATTTGTTTCGTTTAGTTTTTAGAATATTTTGACCCAGATGACAGAACGGATCGATCTCAACTTAATTCTCTAAAAACTCAGCTTTTCCTAGTGAAAAGATGTTTTTACTAAATATATATTAATTGCTAAATGTTCAGTTTTAGTTTTAAAAGTGGTTCATTTCATGAATTTACTTCAACATGAGATATGAAATGAATGAGAAGGTTAAAGAAGTAAAAGCGTAGCTAAAAAACCTCTAACTGTGTATATATATGCCCAAACCGAACACATTGAACCAAACCGCGCCTAACCCGTTTTATTCGATTAGGTATGGTTTCTGATCTGGTTCGGTTTGACCAAAACCATTTGCTCACCTTTAATAGATTTGGCTAATTTTCAATAAAATTAAGTTAAGAAATAAAAATCTCATGCAAACATCTCTAGTTGTTCTCCCAATCAACGAGGGATGAAATTAATCAAATTTAACATTGACAACGTCATAGAATCATCGCTTACAAAAGTTTCAATGAATTAATGTACAGAATACAGAAATTTAATCTAGGATATCTGATGTTGTGATGATCATGATCTTTTGTAATATATGGAGGAGCAAATAAGTTTGCATTAACAGGGTTCATGACTGCAAACCTTTCTACAGAATCAAAGTTTTCTTAGTATTACAAATTAGAGTGTTAATTAATAGAATTTGTTAACAAATCAAATATGAGAATATAATGTCATAAACTTTATTCTGCAGAAAGCCGCGTCGAATTGTTCAAAGTGTTGGAAAACAATAAAATTCAGCACGCCACGGGTGTGGCAGAACCTACCCTGTTGTCAGGGGTGTGGTGCGTGCCACATCCGGGTGTGGTAAACGCGTTTTCAGATTTTCACCCTATTTTGGATTATATTTTGTTATAAATAGAAACACACGGGTTTCTTAACCAGAGAATTAGCATTGTTTTGAGTACTTTGAGAGGAAGATATTATGAGGGAGTTGAGAACTTTGGTTATGGTTATATTTGAGAGTTTATGTGAGTTGTAACCACTTGTAATTCTCCTCCTTATAGTAAAATCTCCCCATTCTCTCCCCGTGAACATAAGCAATTGCCGAACCATGTATATCTCTGTGTTTGTGTGATTTTGGCCGTTATTTTGGTGGATTGTACTCGTGTTTGCTTTTGGTTCTTCTCTTATCGCTCGCCGACTCGTTTGGTTTGCGAGCACGCTTCCGCACGGCACGTGACAAGTGGTATCAGAGCTCAGATTTTTTGATCTAGGATTTTGCATTGGGTGGAGTAAGATTCACTATTAGAAGCTTGAGTTTTGGAGATCTAGGCTTCGGTAGAGATAGCGTTGTGGCGTTGCCATTAGAGATCTCACTTTCCTCGCGTTAGGAGATTGTATTGGAATCTTATCTAAGGGTTCCGTTGGGTAATTTCTCAATTCTATCAAAGTTCGAGTCTTTATTTACAATCGGAGTTAGTTTACAATGGGAAAAGAAGTTGGTGAAAGTAGCAAGGCAATGACGAATACAGTTCAAGTTGTACTTCAGAATACAAAGATTAGTGTTGTGAAGTATGATAGCAAAATCAATTTTGGTTTGTGGATGAGCAACGTACAAGATGCTCTGAATGCTCAAAATTTGGAAGAGACCATCATGGTCTATGAGAGGCCACCGAAATATGATGAGCGGTATGGGACAAGATGAACCGAAACGCTTGTTGGGTAATTAGATCTTGTTTGGAACAAGAATTGAAGTATGATGTGATTGGTGTGACGTCTGCGATGAAGATGTGTGAGATTCTCAATAATAAATACCTTACAAAGAGTGTTGAGAACCATTTACACTTGCTGCAAAGATTATTCAGATTCCAGATATCAAGGGGTACCTCACTTGCGGATCCTGTGAACAACTACACAAAGTTGTTATCGGACTTGGCGAACATTGATGAGAAGATAACAGATGAGTACAAGACGATTATTTTGTTAGGCTCCTTACCCGATAAGAAGTATGATACCTTCGTGCTTACTTTATTGAAGAGTAGATCTTCCATCACCTATATTGAAGTGACTAATACATTGATGAATTATAATTTGAGGAGGAAGGACAAAGAGACATCTAGAGCTAGCACTTCAGAAGAGCCCTTGTCGACAAGAGGAAGGAGTCTCTATTCGAGAGGTGATAATCGAAGTAGGTCAAAGTCAAGGAGCCACTACCAATTAGCGAAGAACCAGTATACTTTCTGCAAAGAATAAGGACATAGAAAGAGAGATTGCCCGAAGGTCAAAGGGAAGGATAATAGTAAGAAGAAGGGCCTGAAGGACAATGAGGTGAATGTTTCTAAGAGTGGTAACGATTCTGATGATTCATGATTTTCTCTATTGATTACTTTAGAGGTTAACTATGCGGATGCATCAGATTGGATGCTGGATTCTGGTGCTACTTATCATGTGACTCCTCGGAGAGATTGGTTTGCATCTTTCGAGAAGCTCGATGGGGGCGTGGTAGTCATGGGAAATGGTCAATCTTGTAACATTTGTGGGATATGTACCATCAGGATTCAAATGCACGATGAAGTTGTTCGAGAGCTGAATGAAGTGAGATTTGTTCCTTAGTTGAAGAAGAATCTTATTTCCGTTGGAGCTCAGGAGGCAAAGGGATTCAAGGTGACTTTTGAGAACGCTATAGCAAAAGTTACTAAGGGATCTTTAGTAATGATGAAGGGAGTCCACAGTAGGAATCTTTATTATCTAAAGGGGAGCATCGAGATTCGCCAAGTAGCTTCAGCTATTTCAGAGGCGGACACGAGTAGACTTTGGCACAACAGATTAGGACACATAGGTGAAAAGTCACTCCAGGCACTGTGCAAGCAGGGACTATTGAAGGGAGTCAAGAGTGGGAAGATTGAATTTTTTAAGCACCGTGTTCTTGGCAAGAAGACAAAGAAAAAGTTCGGGACAGCTGTACATAGGATGACGGGCATCTTAGACTACGTGCACACAGATGTTTAGGGTCCCACCAAGACGACATCACTTGGTGGTTGACATTAGTTCGTCATGTTTGTAGATAACTATTCTAGGCATTGTTGGGTGTATACAATAAAGCATAAGGATGAAGTTCTAGAGTTATTTGTGGAGTGAAAGAGGAGATTAGAACTGCAAACTAGGAGAAAGATTAAGACGTTGAGATTCGACATGGTGGCGAGTACACTTCAGATCCCTTTCAGCAGCTATGTCAAGATGAGGGCATAGAGAGATACTTCATAGTTAGTCATACGCTATAATAAAATGGGGTAGCAGAGAGATTGAATCGGTCTTCACTGGAGAAGGTTTGGTGTTTGTTAACCCAGAGTGGTTTGGAGAAGATCTTTTGAGCTGAGGCACTTTCATATGCGAGCCACCTCATTAATAGGCTGTCTTCATCTATGATTGAGGGGAAAACCCCTATGGATATGTGGTCAGGAGAGCTAGACATGATTATGATCAGTCCAAGGTATTTAGGTGCCCTACATATTATCATGTGAAAACTGATAAATTGGAACCTCGAGCTAGAAAGGCCATATTTGTTGGATTCAAGTGTGGTGAAAGGATACAAGCTTTGGGATCCAGTCGATAAGAAGATTATGCTGAGTAGAGATGTCACTTTTGATAAGGCTTTAATCTTGAAGCTTCCTAGCTCTCATCAGGTGGAGAGCTCCCCGACAGAGAAGATATCACAGGTGATGGAGATTGATGCAGCTTCACAATGTTCAGATGGTATCGTATCTATTAGAGTGCTGACTGAGGTGACGTCAGGTGAGCACATCGATGATTTAGAGGACACAAGTTCAATAGAGTAGAATCAGGGACCGACGGCTCAGGTTTAAGATTCAATTACGGTTCGGAGACCCAAGAGAGATATACAGTTGCCAGCTAGGTATACGAATACAGTCATTGCTTATGCACTTCCGATGGAGAGTATCGATGAGATAGTTCCTACTACATTCAGAGAGGCTGAGCAGATTTTAGAGGCTAATTTGTGGCAGAAGCTATGTGGGAGGAGATGGATTCTCTTTAGAAGAACGACACATGGAAGCTTGTTGAGCATCTAAAGGGGCGGAAGGCTATTGGTTGCAAATGGGTGTATACGAAGAAGGAGGGCATTGAAGGCACTCCGGTGAGGTTCAAAGCTAGGTTAGTAGCAAAGGGCTATGCACAGGAAGAAGGCATTGATTACAGTGAGGTCTTTTCTCATGTGGTGAAGCACTCTTCGATTCGGATATTGCTAGCTTTGGTGGTACAGTATGGTTTGGAATTGGATCAATTGGATGTGAAAATGGTATTTCTTCATGGTGATCTTGATGAGAAAATCTATATAACTCAGCCATTAGGGTTTTGAGCTGTAGGGAAGGAGAAATTGGTTTGTAAATTAAAGAAATTACTATACGGATTGAAGCAATCTCCGCGATAGTGGTATAGACGATTCGATGGGTTTATGCTCAGTCATTCGTACATTAGGAGTCAGTTTGATCCTTGCATGTACTATCACAAGTCACGAGGAGGTACGCATATTTATTTGTTGGTTTATGTCGATGACATGTTGGTTGCTTCTATTTCCAGATCCGTTATAGATGAGTTAAATGTACAACTTTCGAAAGAGTTCGAAATGAAGGATTTGGATGAAGTGAAGCGTATTTTAGGGATGGAGATCGGCAGAGATATAGATAGGGGAAAATTTTGTTTGTCATAGGTGACTTATTATAAGAATGTGCTATAGCGGTTTAATGTGAGTATGGAGACGAAGCTAGTTAGTGTACCATTAGGAGCCTATTTTAAGCTTTCAGCTGACCTTTCACCAAAGACAGTTGAAGATAGAGAGTTCATATCGAAGACTCCATATGCGAGCGTAATAGGAAGTTTGATGTACGCCATGGTTTGTACGAGGTTGGATTTATCATAGGCAGTGAGCATCGTTTCGAGATACATGCACGACCCAGGTCCGGGTCATTGGGATGTCGTGAGATGGATTTTGAGGTACATTCGAGGTACTCTCTACGTTAGTGTGGTTTTTGAGCGGGACACTAGCGGTGGGCAGCTATGTATTAGATACGTAGATTCAGACTATGTTGGAGATTTGGATAAACGTCAGTCGACGACGGGGTATGTGTTCACTTTGACCCGTGCGCCGGTATGTTGGACACCTTGCAGTCTACGGTGACTTTGTTGACGATGGAGGCAAAGTATATAGCGATTATGGAGGTTGTTAAGGAGGCAATTTAGCTTCAAAGACTTTTGGAGGATCTTAGTGTTTCGTAATGATCCATCACCATTTATTGTGATAGCATGAGTGCTATTTATTTGGAAAAAAATCAGGTTTTCCATGCACGGATGAAGCACATTGATGTTCGTTTTCACTTCGTTCGATATGTTCTTGAAGATGGGAAAGTGGAACTTGTGAAGGTCCACACAAAAGACAATCTAGCGGATATACTCACAAAAGTGGTTTCGAGCAACAAGTTCGATCATTATTGAAACTTATTACAAATTCGTGATTGTTGAGGTCGTTCGACGCCATTTGGATGAACTACAGGCGGCTTGATCCCTTGGGATAGAGGGTACGTAGGCAACCATATTGGTATAGCCGGATTTGGCGAGATGACGCATTGGTGCTCATGTTGGTGTCGGCTCAGTTTTGGGAACACTTTGCCGAGGTGGAGAATTATAGAAAACGGTATCAAATTGTTCAAAGTGTTGGAAAATAATAAAATTCCGTAAGCCATAGGTGTGTTACGTGCCACACCCAGGTGTGGTAGAATCTACCTGTTATCAGGGGTGTGGTGCGTGCCACACCCGGGTGTGGCAGACGCGTTTTTAGATTCCCACCCTGTTTTGGATTGTATTTTGTTATAAATAGAAACACACGTTTTTAGGGTTTCTTAACTAGAAAATTAGTATTGTTTTGAACACTTTGAGAGGGGGATATTGTGAGGGAGTTGAGATCTTTGGTTAGGGTTATATTTGAGAGTTTGTGTGAGTTATAGCTTATTGTAATTCTCCTCCGCATAGTAAAATCTCCCCACCCTCTCTCCGTGGATGTAGGCAATTGCCGAACCACATATATCTCTATGTTTTTTGTGATTTTGGCCGTTATTTTAGTGGATTGAACTCGTGTTTGGTTTTGGTTCTTCTCTCTTCGCTTGCCGACTCGTTTGGTTCTTGAGCACGCTTTCACATGGTGCACAACATATTCCACAACCTTCAGTCAGTGATAAAGAACTCAAAAAAAAACTCACTAAATGGAGCATAGCCTCAAGCTCCTCCAGAGCATGGAGTCATCGTCCGCCTTACCGGATGACACAAGGGAACCAAGACAGACATATTGCCTAAGGAGGTAGGAGTGCAAGCTGAAGGGTGCAGAGGAAAACATTAGATTGATGGGCGTCGTCATTGTCTGAAATTTGAAACCCTAACTCTAGCACTATTTTTTTGTTTCTTATGTGTAGAAATGCTCAAGCCCTATTATTCAAAACTACAAGACAAAGAGACAAAGAGAGGAGAAGATATAAGCCGTGGAGAGAGACGGGTGAACAAAATAGTTTTGTTTGGATACCATGGTGTTTTCCTTATTGTGTTTTTTGTAAAAAACACAATGATGTTGTGTTTTTCCCTTAAAATGTTTTCAAAACACTATGTTAAGTATTTTTGGTCAACACTAGTTTGACCCATTATAACATTGATATTAAGCATATTATTAATATATTATATATTAATTATAATAAAATATATTATAAATAAAATTTTATAATATTTAGTTTCTATTATTATTGTATTATAAGTAATAAATGTAATGCAATATAATATTGTATAATATTATATTGTATTTTAATGAGTTATATTATATTATATTTATTGTCACGCCCCGCTTCCCAAAATACCCAGGAATCGGAACGTGAACAAGCCCGCGACATATTATATTAAAGAGAATAAATAAAAATAAACATTCTTCTTCAACCTAATACGCTAAGCGTCAAGAATAAATGCAAAGGCATAGGTCCCCGAATCACAGATAACGAGAATATAATAAACAAACTCAGAACAAAATGATTCATATCATAAAAAATATCATCCAAGACATAATATTCGGGTCAACATGCACTTATACATATCTGAACAAATGAATACTGAAGAGATACAAAAATACATCGATCAACGAAAAAAGAAAGAACTACAAAAGTAAACTAGGACCATCAACTAATAAAAGAAAAGATTAGGCTTCGACTTCTTCTTCTACTCTGTCTGCAAAGCACTCCTGCTGAGAATATCCTGGCTCTGGTACATCTCCAAGATGAACTATTCTTCCTCTAAGTCTGACGTACACCAGAGAAAATAGGTGTACGTTAGCGTGCATGGCACATGACAAGATCCCACAGAGAGAAAGAAACGGTAGAATGACCAAGGCAAAAACAGATATAATAATAATAGAAGTATGGTATTGAAATTCTAATAATTTATATGCAATCCACCACTACAATAATACAATAATCAGAAGAATCCAAAAATCAACCAAGTAACAAGATCATGTACCTAGCCATCAGAATAATCATCCAAGTAACAGGATCATACACTAGATAAAATTAATACTTAAAAATCTATAACTCGAGACGTAGTACGTCAAGCGAAATTAACCCTGACCTATGTATGAAAAGAAATATAACTAGCCTACTATGATGCCCTTGGGTTCACACAAGGCTACAGTCCGAGGTGAAACCAGGAATGTCAAACCTACCATGCAGCACACCGTGCAATAACATATTTCACCATCACAATTACTATCTCTCTAGTAGTGTTAATAACAGGTGTAGGTGCAAAAGCAAGTAAAAAATAATACAAGAGATATATGATGAAATATTAGAGATAAAAATAATATTTCATCATCCAACATACAAAAATATAAAGTGAATCTCTGAAATAACTAGTCTGGAGATCTCAATAAGTCTCAAATACAGAATATCTGATAAAAGGAAATAAGGCACACAGCCTTTACAACTTCTAGAACATAACTCTTAAATGTCTAAATGAAATGTCTGCAGTGGAGCTCCATAAATAAAATAAAACTACAAATAAAAGATGGACGCTAATAATTATCGCCATCAACCTGCGACTCTCCGTGCACCTGGCTCGTTACCTAAAATGGGAGGGGACAACGAGCATCAAAGCGCTAGCGAGCAACATCACAACTAACCCTAAGGGAGAGGGCTCGTTGCATATAAAATATACAGTTAATACATATATACGTGAAATCATTGATCCTAACAATAAGAGGATTTTAGTATTTAGGAAATTACAACACGAGCATAGGTAAGTCGAGCGAAATAATCCAAACAAGGAAACCCTCATGTATATACCGTGTATCTCAAATTGTAAATCCCTAAATACCAAACCCAAGATCTAATACAAGAACAATAATATAAAGAAGACTAACCCATCTAAGAACTTAAATACCATGTCATGGCAAAACCCACATAAGTGTCATGTCCAGCCTATGTAAGTGTAAGTGTCATACTCAAGGTTTAAACAGGTGTCCAACACATGGACTAAGACTAGGTGTAGTGGATGCCCAACACATGGACTGCATATATAAATTGACCAACACATGGACTGAATGATGAATGACCAACAAATGGACTGAATATAATGAATGTCCAACACATGGACTGAATATTATGAATGTCCAACACATGGACTACACATAATAATTGCCCAACACATGGACTGAATAAAATGTGTAGAATATCGATGAGATATATGAAAAGGATGCATATACACTAATTTCACACGTGTCTCGGTGTGCAAATCTAAACTCATGTCCGCAAGCCATCTCGCACATGAAGATACATAATAAACAATAATTTCTAACGCCAAATATTCGATGCGACTCCTCGTTCATATTAAAGCACACGACAAAAGTAAACATGCACAAACTGTGTCGGCGATCAACCGAAACAGGCAGAAACCCTTCACAGGTTTCTGTCTGCTTCGAAACAAATCTAGAAGTGATATCATTATTTTCCAAGCATAATATTACTGATATCAACATATATGAAACAACATGAAACAAAATATTAGCATGTAAATATATCGTCGAAACCCTAAATATTTATATACACATGTTTAAACGTTTTAAAAGAAAAACCTTGTGATTTAATTCATGATTAATTAATTTTAGATCTGAAATTTGTCAAGATTACTATTGTAATCAATTAGAAAATTATGGTAATGTATTCTCACTTCATAAGTTATAAAGATCTATCTTTTGTACACTAAAAAATACATTTTAGGCTCGAAAAATCCGAATAAAACTTAATAAAACGTGCAAAATAAAAGGGTGCAGAGTTGGGTGAGATGTTACTCACCTCAGATGCTAAAAAGCTCCTGCCATGTGAAAGAGAACCAATCTCCTTATCTGCACTGCACAAAAACCGCTGAAAAATCCTTCGAAATCCCTCAAAATCGCCAAAGAAAAGAACTAGGGTTTGAGAGAGGGGAAAAGGGGCTGCTAGGGTTTGGAACACGGGAGAAAAGAGGTGTTTTCGTGTTTCAACATGTATATATATAATGTAGGCGTATAAAACTATTTATAGGTCCCATAACACAGCTCAGCACGATGATTCAACAAACCTACGAACCATCGGGCGATGTATCCAAGCATGATCGTTAGATCAGAACATCGAAGCTAAGTAAGATACGACGAAACAGATTAACGAGGCGACGAGGTTAAACACCGAAGTGGATTTACTGCCAAATCAGAGTCCAGATCAACAAATCATAGTTCAGATAAACCGCAAAACCGGAAAATGAGAAAAAAAAACCAACATTTAGAGGACTCGGCCAAAACCGAGCCACCTCTAGGTGGCTCGGTGGCCGAGCCACCTGGGCCAAAGCCCAGTTCTGAATGCCTATAAATAGGCTTGGTGGCTCATTGTTTTAAGGGTGGGAATTTTTGGAGGCGAAGCTCTGCTGGATTGAGATCTGAACCTTAGAGTTTTGAAGCTTTGAAGACTTGAACTTTTAGATCTGGTTCTCGGCGATCATCCACACCAAATAAGGCAGGAGTTCGAGAGAGATCAGATCTAAGATCTACATGGCTACCCTCCGGATCAAAACTTGGTTTTTGATCCCGAGAAGAGTATCGATTTCGCTTGGTCGATTTCGATTACTTCGGGCGATTATTTCCTTGGTGAATTAATCCCCCCGGCTATTATTTCCTTCGTGAAATAGCACCCGTCATACCGTGTAGATCTGACCGGATCTAGATCGCGCGGTGGTCCACGGATTAACCCCGGCACAGGCAAAGAACCCACACAAGCAAGAGACCGCAAAACAGGATCTTGCGATTTGTTCCACAAAAAAAGAAAGTTGTAATCTTTTTATTTTTCTTTGATTTTGTTGTAACCGGATCTTATAAAAAGACCGGATCTTTTGTAACCGAAAAACAGTTGCTTGAGAAAATAATGACTTCAATGAAGAAAATAATTTTTCCCGCGAACAATCTGGCGACCACAGTGGACGACTTCCTCGACCAGAAAGGGTAAAGGCAAGTCCTGCAACGCTACTTCCGCGATCTTCGAAGAGGATGGTGATGAAGCTCCTACTTTTCCGCTCTCCGAAGAAGAACAAGAAGTTTTTGCCACTAGAAGCGGAAATCAGTATCACTTCAACTATCCATCACCTAGTGATCAGGTAGCTGAGCAGAGGGTGACTAAACGGGGACCAGCCAAAACTCTCATGGAACTAGGGGTGATTGCGGCTCCTAAACCGATTGAAGAAGCTCGACGATAGCCGGTTGAGAAACAGAAAGAAATGAGGCCCCAGGAGATTCAGAATCTGAAGCAGTCTCGTTTCAACCGTCCGATTGGAAGAGACAGACCGGAGAGTTCGAACACTCTGCGCATCTTCGATATTATGGCTCAACTAGCTAACATTCCAGCGCGGATGACACTGTATTAGTTGCTACGGTTGTCTAAAGAAACCAGGGAAGCCTTGCAAGAAGCCTTGGCTAATTCAGAAGTGTTCCTCACTCAGATCAAGCCGGTACCTGAAGAGCCAGAACTGTTGATTCAACACTACAATATAGCGGCTAAAAACCTTCCCTGCATTACCTTCACCAAAGAGGATATGCAGACGAAGAATTCGAACCATGATCGACCCCTATATTTCATCGGGTACATTGGCTCCAGCGAAGTCAACCGAATCCAAGTGGATCCGGGTTCCGCTGTGAGTATTATGCCGCTTCGCTTGATGCATAGCCTCGGCATTCCGGTTAGTAAGTTGGCGTCCACAGGCACTGTTATCTATGGATTCAACACTAGCGGATCAAGACCCTTGGGCAAGATCCGGATAAAATGTCAAATGGGTGATTTGAAGACGGAAGTCACATGTTATGTGATTAATGCCGAGACTTCATATAACTTACTATTGGGTCGACCTTGGATCCATAGTAACGTTATAATTCCCTCCACTCTCAATCAGTGTTTAAAATATGTCGACACTGATGGTAAGGTCAGGACGGTGGTCGCGGATAAGCAACCATTCAAAGGGTTTGAGAATTATTTTACTGATTCTCTCCTTTATGGTAACGAATCCGATACTGAACCATCAGCCCAGGGCACGGACAGCGGAGAAGAAGCTGATACCGAAGCCGGATTTGATTACGATGGAGGTTTTGTTTTAAACGACATTGTACATTTAGTAATCAATCTTGACGATGAATAATCGTCAGATGGTAGTTGTAACTGGCAAATTGCCAATAATGAAATAAATGATGATTTAGAGTACTCACTGTCTCTTGATGATGTGATAAAGGGATTGTATGATAATCCTAATTTATATACGCCGCTTCGATCGTCCTATATAACAAAGAAACACTTCCAACATTCATTCGGAACATCCCTGATCGTTCCTGCCAAAATAGGAGGCGAAAAAGAAGTGATTTATGGTAAAGGAGAGAGTTTTCTATTACCTGATCATTTCTTAAGGGAAGATGAGAATGATGACAAACCTGGTCGATATTTATCTAAGTATAGTCCGGAAGCGCGCAAGCTCATGGAAAAACAGGGATATGATTTCACACTCGGAGAAGGTTTATACTTCGATCGAGGTTCCCGTATTCCAGCCAAAGCGGCATATGTACCAAAAGGGAAACCGGATGACTATTATAAGTTCAGAAGAGGATTAGGATATGTCTCTTCTTCAGAAGATGAATGTTGCTGGTTAATCAGTAACCAAGCATCTGGGCAATACAAAGATGGGTACTCGTCAGATTCCTCGGAGTGGGATTCCGATATAAGTCTGGGGGGAGTATTCAAAGCCCTAATGACGAACATGGCTATAGCTGATCCATCCACAATGGAGGACGACGATCAAATGCCAACATGGGAAGACCCATGGGTTCATCACCTGAACATGCAATACGGTGATAGGTTTGAACAGAGGGAACCCCCTACTGAAGATAAAATAGTGCAAATCAACATGGGTGACGAGGCCAACCCAAAGCCCATATTCATCAGCGATAGTCTTCCCCCAGATGAGAAGGAGGAATTAATTGCTCTCATCAGGGAATACATTAACGTCTTCGCTTGGAACTATGAGGACATGCCAGGGCTCGACCCTAATGTGGCAATGCACCGCCTCGATATCAAGTCGGATGCCAAACCTGTCAAACAACAGCAAAGACGGTTTCGTCCGCAGATTATGGAAGCCATTGAGGCAGAAGTTAAGAAATTGATTAACTCAGGATTTATCCGAGAGGAGCAACATCCAGACTGGCTAGCCAATATTGTTCCCGTCATGAAGAAAAATGGTAAAATCAGGATTTGCATCGATTTCAGGAACCTGAATGCGGCATGTCCAAAAGATGACTTTCCTCTCCTAATCACGGACGTCATCATCGACAACACGTACGGATTTGAGAGAATGTCTTTTATGGATGGCTTTTCAGGATATAACCAGATCAAGATGCACCCGGATGACGAGAAGCATACAGCGTTCAGAACGCCCCTCGATGTCTTTTGCTACACGGTGATGCCTTTTGGTCTAAAGAATGCAGGCGCCACGTACCAGCGAGCAATAACTAAGATTTTCTAAGAACATCTCAGGAAAACAGTCGAGTGCTACGTTGACGATTTGGTTGTAAAAAGCAGCAACAAAGAAGATCACATCAAGGACTTGAAGACGATGTTCGATCTCATGCGGAGTCATCAATTAAAGATGAACCCCACTAAATCTTTCCTTGGAATGTCCAGTGGAAAATTCCTTGGATTCGTCATCACCACTAAAGGTATACATATCGATCCCGATAAGGTGAAGGCGATACATGAACTGCAACCCCCTAGAAATCTAAAAGAACTCAGAGGATTGCAAGGGCGTTTAGCTTACATCCGGCAGTTCATCTCAAATCTTTCTGGGAAGTGCCAACCATTCTCTAAGCTAAACAAGAAAGGTGTGTCATTTATTTGGGACGACGCCTGCCAAAAAGCACTCGAAGATATCAAAACATATCTGACGAACCCTCCTGTTCTCGTTGCACCAAAATCAGGTAAATCGTTCTTGATTTACATCAAGGTGATGAACCACTCGATAAGTGCTTTATTAGCACAAGACGATGATAACGGTCATGAACAGGCAGTTTATTACCTAAGTCGGACCTTGGTAGGTGCCGAGTCTCGATATTCGATGATTGAGAAAGAATGCCTCACATTGGTATTCGCAATGCAAAAGATGCGGCATTACTTGGTCGGACAGACGATTTACATCATTTCTAACGTTAATCTAGTACGGGTATTTATGACTCAACCGGGTTCGATGAATTGGCGTTCAGCAAAATGGGCCCTTCTCTTGTCCCAGTATGATTTGCACTTCAAACAGCAGAAGTCGGTCAAAGGACAAGCGATTTGTGATCTTTTGGCGGCAAACCCGATAACAGATACGGCAGAAGTATATGATGACTTACCGGATGAAACCCACGAGGTTAATACTACATCACACCAACAAGTATGGCAATTATACTTTGACGGTGCTTCGAGAGCAGTTAATATGACAGTAACCCCCGGATGTCCTAAGGTCTCCTCCGGAGTTGGAATTGTCTTAGTTTCCCCGGGGAAGCATATAATGCCTCGGGCTTATTCACTGACTTGTCCGTGTTCCAATAACGTAGCGGAGTACAACGCGCTTCTCATTGGACTCAGTTTTGCCAAGGAGCTGGGGGTCGAATATCTGGAAGCTTTTGGGGATTCTCAATTGATAGTCAACCAAGTCCGTGGAGAGTATGAAGTCAGGAACCAAGACCTGATCCCGTACCACCAGGAGGCCATCAAAATAGCATATTCTTTTGAAGAATTTTTTATTGAATACATCCCTCGTCTCCAGAACGCTTATGCGGATGCACTGGCAGCACTAGCGGTATCACTTGCGCAGCCTCCCGAAACTGAACTGCTAGTCACAGTAAGATCGCATCAACTCTGCATACCCATATACAATATGGATATCGAAGAGGAAGGTAATAAAAACATAAGCGCCAAGGAGGTGAACTCAACTCAAATTGAGTCTGAGTCCCGAGATTGGCGTTTTCCTATCATTGACTACGTCCAATATGGTATTTTACCAGAGGATGTAAAAGAAAGGGAATCAATCCGCCGAAGAGCACCAAGATTCTTCTATAATACTGAGACCCATACTCTATACCGTCGAGGGTACGATGGTTTGTTACTCCGATGCCTTTCGAACAAAGAAGCAGAAGAAGTTCTTAAGGAAGCACACGAAGGAGAATGTGGTGCGCATCAGCCCGGTCCCAAACTGTATGATCGCATCAGAAGAATGGGATATTTTTGGTCAACAATGGTTCATGATGCAATTAAATACGCCCGAGAGTGTCATGCTTGTCAAGTACATGCAAATTTTATGCACCAGCCACAGGAGCGTTTACACACGTCAACCACGTCATGGCCGTTCGAAACATGGGGTATGGACATTATCGGTCCTATTTTTCCCCCTTCAGTCAAAGGTGATCGATTTATTCTCTCAATCACGGATTACTTTTCAAAATGGGCTGAAGCGATTCCGCTTAGAGAAGTGAAGACGAACAACGTCATTAATTTCATCAAACATCATGTCATATATCGACATGGCGTGCCAAGACGGATCATTCATGACAATGGTCCACAGTTCATAAGCAACGCCTTTGTCAGGTTTTGTGACAAGTTCAAAATTCAAGATATTTCGTCAACAGCTTATTATCCCGCCTCGAATGGATTAGCTGAAGCTTTTAACAAGACGATCATCAAAATCCTGTCAAAGCTCGTGAAGACCAATAAACGAGACTGGGATGATAAACTCGGTGAAGCACTCTGGGCTTATCGTACCACCATACGCACACCTACAGGAGCTACCCCATATTCATTGGTATATGGATGTGAAGCTGTGCTGTCATTGGAAATCCAAATCCCATCCCTTCGCATCGCTCTCGCAACTGAGATGATGATGGAAGATCAACATCAGAAACGTCTCGAAGAACTTGAAATGTTGGATGAAAAGCGCTTGGAAGCTCAACAACACATTGAGTTTTATCAAGCCAGAATATCTAGGGCTTTTAACAAAAGAGTCCGACAGAGAAGCTTCAAGGAAGGAGATCAGGTACCCGCTGCTCGCCGACCGATAATCCTCAACTCCAAGAAGAAAGGTAAATTTGAACCCAAATGGGAAGGGCCGTTTGTGATAGACACAGTCTACTCAAATGGCGCATATCGCCTGATTTCTTTAGAGGGCGTCAGGCAATTAATGCCAATAAATAGGAAGTTCCTGAAAAAGTACTATCCTTAGTACATTCAGGATAACCCATTTACCGGGAAGTTCCTTGAAGAATATTATACTTAATATTCTATAGGATAACCCAAAATCTTTTTTACCATCAAAATCCCTCACTGATTAATTCCAATTGACAGTGAGTCCACCAAAAGTGTCTTTCTGGTCCAAGTCACCAACAAATTCCCCTCTTGATTCTTTCCACGAACAAGAGGTCCACTTTCAGTTCAGAGTCCCCTTTCGATAAACGAAAGAACTCCCCTCTTTTTCTCTTTGGTTAAGCCTTCTCATGGTTATAACCGAAGTTGAAAGTTCATTTCGATAAACGAAAAACTCATCTTCAAATTCCTATAAAAGGTAAGATTATCTAGATCTTCCAGATTCTCAGAGTGGAGATCCCACTTCTAGTTTCTTTTGCGCTGGAAATAGAATATAAAATTCTTCCTTTCCAGAATCAAGGAATAGAATATAAAATTCTCCCTTCCTTGTATTCGGGTTCGCCTTCACCCTAAAAGAAGACCGGAAAATAGAATATAAAATTCTTCCTTTCCTAACCTTTTCCAAGAATTTATCAATCTAGGATTCATCCTAGGAAGTTTATCCTGAATCCTAAGCAGGGATAAGTCTGTGCCTAACACGCGCTGCCGGTTTAGTCTTTCTCCGTAGAAAAAGACACCAGAGTTCGATTCTGGGGTATCCTATCCTGAAACCTAAGCAGGGATAAGTCTGTGCCTAACCCGCGCTGCCAGTTAGTTCTTAACCATTTAAAAGAATACCCGCCCACATATTTAACATTGTGGCAGGTTGTTATTAATAACACCAAAATCCATGCCTTACACGCATGGGGAATTTCATCCTGAATCCTAAGAAAGGATAGGCCGACGCCTAACACGCGTCGCCAGGTTAGTCTTTTACTGTCTAAAAAGACACCAGAACCTAATTCTGGGGACCTTTATCCCGAAGCCTAAATAGGGATAAGTCAGCGTCTAATACACGTTGCTGGGTAGCCTATTCCCATAACAATGGCGAAGTCTACGTATTCGAAGTCGTAGCACAAAGTCTCAGAGAATTCACTCTCTTAGCACAACGTCACATGCGGAACAGATTTAGACAATCCGCATGCTAGCCCGACTCAAACGGTAGTCGGTAAAGGCTAATCAAATCCGTTGAGGGCTGGGGGTTAGCCAAAAATCCTAAAGTCAACGCCTAACATGCGTCGCCGGGTAACCTATTCCTATAACAAATGGTAAAGCCTATGTATTCGACATCATAGCACAAAGTCTCAGAGAATTCACTCTCTTAGCACAACGTTACATGCGGAACGAATTTAGACAATCCGCATGCTATCCCGACTCAAACGGTAGTCGGTAAAGGCTTATCAAACCCGTTGAGGGCTGAGGGTTTGCCAAAAATCCTATGAGTATTATGGTCAATCATTCCAAACAGAGTGAGAAATCATAATAAAGATAAAGATAAAACCATTTCCACTAAGAGGATCAAAAGTCAAAGTATCCAGCAAAAGAAATCATACATCAAGCCCATGGCTAAAAATCTGCTGACTAATCTTAGACAGCTTCTCATCATAAGCTTGCCTAAGCTCATCCTCCAATTCAGCTCTGAGGGACTCTTCAGTGGCTAGAGTCTTCACAGCAACCTCCTCCGTCTCAACCAGCTTCTGCTTCATGGACGTCAACTCCTCAGATAAGGCAATGTGGGCTTGCTGATCCTGTACCTTCGTCATTTGAAGGATACTCAAAGTGTCCTCTTCTTCACGAAGTCCTTTTCTGAGCTGTTCTATTTTGGTCTCACAAGAGGCAATAGAAAAGTCAAGCTCGGCAAGTGAAGATGATCTAACAGCAAGGTTGGTCTCAACTCGATCTACTCGATCCCGCTGCACCTGAATCTCGAACTCAGCAAGAACTCGAGTATCGCGCCATGTCTGTAAGCGAGTATCCAACTCAGCAGCAATGAATGAAGAGGCACCTGCATCACGGAGCTCACGTAACATCTGAAGCTCATGCTCTAGGCAATCAAGGTCATCAATAATAGCCTTCGCCAGATTCGGATATCCTTCTTCCCTTATCGAATTTATTCTTGAATCAAGGAAAGGCTTGAATTAGTGAAGGAAGAGTCCGCCGTGGAATAGCTTGTCGATCATAGTGTTCACGAAGGAGAAGAAGGAGCGAACTTCTATGCAGATGACGATCTTCTTAGGATCGTTGTCTGATAACAACTCCTTCACAAGGACATGAAGCCGAGAAGAAGACCCTGCACAAAGAAGGGGAAATCCATCAAAAAGCCTTGAGGAGGAAATAAATGACATTTCTCAGTTGCTTAATTCATACCTTCTTCCCCTTGAGTCACTGGGGGTAGTGGAGGTGTAACTGCTGTTGATGCATCAACTGGTGTAGTTGGTCTCACAGCCGGCCCAACAGGATCAGTCTCAACAAAAGCTTCTGTCAAACATAAAATAGAGTTTTCAGATTCATCACATTATAGCTGCATTAGTCACAAAATGGCTAGTCCTATAATTAACCTGAGAAGAAGCACGTACCTTCAAGAGGACCATCCTCGGAATTCTTAGGGAGTGTAGACTCAGGAAACATATCTTCAGGCATGTGGTCATCAATCTAAGGAGAGCCGTACATGAAGTGGAGCATAGGAGTGTCCACAAGCAAACCCTCCTCATCGAAATCATCAGTCGAAAAATCTGACACAAGAAAATATAAATGCGAGGGAAGAGTAAAGAGACTACGATCAATGGAAATGAGTTACCTCTTACGGATGTGTTAGCCTCTCTACTCCCAAGGTCCACGTTTGCCCCTGCAATTTATCTGAAAGAGCAAGAAGCATAGAGACAATTAAGGGAGGCATGAATTTTGAATCATTCAACTCCTTTGTTTGCCATCTAAAGGATATATTGTCAATGGTAGATGTACCTGGATTCGCTAAATCGGGTCCTACATTGATAGTCTCCCTAACGTCGGCAGCTTCTGCAGGCTTTTCTACCTGGTGTGGTAAGTCAGGTTCACCAGAAAATGCAAAATCATGAGGAGTAGAATCGAGACTTATCTCGCCTTCCTCACGCTCGCCTATATAAAGAAAAAAAAACATGAGCTCAAAGTTCTGAATGATCAAAAGGTTGGTCTATAGGGTAGATGTTACCTCCGTCGCTAGCGGGATCATCACCAGCCAAGTCCACCTCAGGTGCTCGTGGATCTGCACGCGGCTTGTGGGCTAGTCTCTTCCGCCTAGCAGCTGGGACAACAATCGGAGGTCTCGCCTGAGTAAAAGGGCAGAATTCTTCTTCTTCATCAGCCACTGTCCCTGAAACATCAAACAGTCGTTCAAACTAATAATTTTGGAGGACAGAGAGAAAAGATGGGTGATTAACCTCGCTCAGAATATTCCTCGTAATCTTCAGGATCTTCGCCTGAGGCCTCTTCAGCAGAATTGAAGGTCTTCTTTCCTTCTTCGTCGATTCGACGAGTCTTTCCCCGCATCCTCTGTGACCGAGCATCTTCCTGAATCACACGAGAATCAGCCTGAGAAGCTTCCTCAGCCACTAACTCTGCAATCGGCCTCACAGGAACGATTTTGTTAGCTGCTAACAACCACCTGCAGCTTAAGAATGTGAGCTTTAACTGATGCTCAGCACTAGGGAGACTGAACTTAGCACCAGTGCAGCCTGTTACGGTCCACAGCCATGCCCGAAGACCATCTACCAAACCGCCATGAGTCCGCAGCTGCTGACGCGGGTTCCCGACATAAAGCTGATCATAGCCAAACTGGCGAGCGAATCGGTAGGGTAGATATGGCTCTATAAAACACTGATTCCTCACCTGGAAAGTCAGATAACCCGGCCTAATGTTCACTAGCCAATTAAAGCAGCCAATATCTAAATGAGTCCGATACTCCCTCATTCTCTCCTCATCAACCAAACATTCGCCATATCGGCTGAAGAACTATGGGAAGCAAGTGGAAAATGCCCAACACTTGTGGACCTGTAGCTGCTTCCTGACGTCAAGGAATCCTCGCCCCTCCCACCTGCCATTCTCAAATAACTGTAGTAGGGGAACAGAGCGGTCTGGGGTGTTAGGTACCGACATCATATCAGAACGATGAAGGACGAACCAAGCCATCAAATAAGTGTATGGAAGCTCCACCTTAGTAACAGGAATCCGAGCTGACGGTTCATCTTCTTTCTGTGTGAAAGCCCTAGAAATCTGTCGAAGCCCTCGATGAATGTTAGCTACCATCACCGGAAGAAGAAAAAGCTCCTTTTTGTAGGCAAGCTGAACCGCTGGGTAGAGCACTTCCAATGGCAAAATATCACCGGACTGATACGGGACCAAGCATTTCTTTAACCAGATAGCGAGGTAACCGGCAAGAAGGGTCCTCGGCTGAATCAAGGTGGTCGCATGCCATAAGAATAATTTAAACTTGGTCCCTACAGGAAAGCCACTCTCGGGACTGCTAATTGTATAGGAGTGAGCGTCAGTCTTCTTCAGTAGACCATTAACCTCTGAAGGAGTAAGTGTTGCTGTTCACGGGAAAATTCGTTGCTTTCTTCATTACTGATTCCATTGTACACACT
>BQKN01060826.1:0-35498 GCA_022839385.1 Asparagus kiusianus | reverse complement strand
CCCCCGACGAAGTCTCTGTTTGTTTCGTTGTTTTCAGATCTGCTCGCGGTCGACCGGATTTTCCGTCGGTCGACCGAATTCTTTCCATCGGTCGACCGACGAGATTTCCGGTCGACCGACAAAAGAGCCGTTGGCTCCTAACGGCTATTTCTGAGCTGATCTATCTGGGGCTTTTCTGTCTTTCACTTGGGGGTTTTTGGCTGAGATTTCTAGTGGGTATATATACCCCATTGCTGATGTCTTTTCAAACTAATGAAAAGAAGTTTTTAAACAAGGGTTTTAAAAAGAGTTTAAGCTTGTTTAAGCTTGTTTAAGGGTTTGGTTTAAAGCAGTTTTAGCTTTCACAAGTGGAGGAGATTATCTTAGTGTTTGGGCCTCAAATCTCCATCTCTCCATCTTGATCTAGAGAAGTTTTTCTAAACTCAAACTCTAGCTTTACATTTATATACTTGTTTGATTATCATTGCTCTTAAGCTAGTTTTTATATTTGAGTTTAGATTTGATTTTGATTTTACTCATTGTTACACACACCCACATTGAGCTTTTAGTATTTACATACATAGTATAGTTGGGTGGTGAGAGTTTGCAACTTTGAGTTGTGCCTAATTGTGTTCTCATCTATTGTAGAGAACAAATTTATATTTGTTACATTGTGAGTGTTGTAATGTTTTCGGTGAGCTAGAAAACCGAGTGTGTTATGAAGTTTTCGGTGAACTAGAAAACCGAGTGTGAGGAGTGACGTTGATCGGTGAGCGTTGAAAACCGATACTGTGAGGTGTAAACGTTGTTCGGGTGAGCCTAGAAAACCCGGTTGTGATAGTGGATTTCTCCCCGGGAGTGGGGAGCGGAGACGTAGGACGGAGGGTCCGAACTCCGTGATCATATCTTGTGTTTGAGTGTGCTTTGGCGTTTATTTATACTTGTGTTTATATTTCTTGTCGCCATTGTCATTAGCTCATTATTTATATGATCCACTATCTAGTTCATATTGTTTACCCTTGTGTTAGTTTTATATCCTTGCACATATATTGTCTATATCTCTTTATTAGGATATATCTTATTGTTTATATATCCTTACATATATTTCTATCATATAGGATACATCACCTTGTGTATATTGTATATTCTTGCACATAACTCTTTGTATATCTATCTTGCAAGAATATAGTTGTTAATTAGTTTTAATTGGCATTTAATCGGATTAGATTAGCATAAGATCCTAATCACCCCCCTCTAGGGTCTAACAATTCGGTCCTTCAGCTGACTCAACTCATGGTTGGAGGGAAAGTACTCCTGATATAGCATCTGACCCATAGGCAAACCGGAAATCTTGTGCATCTCATGGAGAGCCAAGCCCAACTCTCCTTGCCTAGTCAGGAAAGTGTTCAAATCCGAGATATAGAGCTCGTACAAAGCGAAGAAATGTTTAGCGCTGACAGGTAAACCATACATGGTGGAACGAACAGCTGCATATAGACCACAAGCGTGCAACTCCTCGCTCCATCGGTTCAAGACATAGTTCGTCAAACGAGCCTACCAAAGCTTGTCCGTAGAATGGACCCAGCCATAGAATCTGTGACGCGACGCAGGCATCTCCCGTCCTAAATCAGCGAGACGGTTCTTCAAAGTAGAAGTAGAAGCAAGAAACTCATTACGAGGCGGTGTATCCAGCCCCAATACTCTCGGACGTAATCCAACGATGTGATTCCTGTTCGAACCAGGAGCTGCCTGATGAGTAATGTAGCTACAGTGAACGCTCTCATGCTCCTCCGTCAAACACCACGATATTTCCCGTGTCACAGCCTGACACCTGAGCTCAGTTAATGAACGGTGACGAGGAATCTTAGGCAAATATAGAAAACCCTCGCCATCTTTATGAAGCCACTACTCGGCATTAATAAGCACTGCAGCGGGGTCTTTCACAGAGTCACCGAATAAAAAGTCAGTCTTCCTGAGAGGCTGAACAGAGCTGGTATTCTTCACGAAAGGCGCATCAGTAATCAACTGTCGAAGAGCTCGATGTCCACCTTCCTTCACCACTTGGGAAACCTCTGTCGACGTGCCTGGAGCAAACTGAAGAGTAAGCGGAATAGGTGAAAAAATCATCAGAGGTCTAATAATACTCGTCACGACGCCCGTCCACTGCATGAGATGAGAACGCTCTGGAGGGATATTCCACTGGAGACAAGCAATTAAACATTTGTTAGTCTCGGTTATAAAAGGAAGTTGAACTCATCTTACGAATGGGTAAGATAGAGTCACTGCCATATAAAGGGTGAGACGATTTGGCCACATTATGCATTTATAAGATAGGGTATATCCCTGCCTTATAAAGCATAATGCAGTGACAAATCGCCCCCTTTATTTATTTTGAGATATGGTTTTGACCAAGCAAAACCCATCTTTAAAGCGTCAATCCTCACCAAGGAGAATCAAGGCTCTTCCTGATTGTCTCACCAAGGAGAACAAAATGGGGATAAAAGGACTAATTTATAAATCTCGAAATACGCCGAAAAGAGAGCTCACCAGAGTATGAGGAAAGCACGCCATCAGCCGACGCAGTAGGGGGTCGACCTCTCGGGATATGCGACATGATAATCTACAAAATAAAAGAGGAGATCAGATATAAAAATTTTAGTTAGGGTGACAAACTCTAACCCTAAAATTTTACCCCCTCTATATTGCAATTAAACCCCTCAGATCTCCAAATTCTACCCCCTGAGATGCGAGCTCGAGGCATCAAATCATAACCCTAACCCTTATATGCAATCCCACAAACTCATGTACTAAATTAAACATGAAATATGCCAAAATTATGGAAGATTTACCTGAAGAAAAGCTCGAAGATCCAATAAAAATCAGATCTTGAAGGAGGCTCGAACCACGTGCTCGAGGGGCCTGAGAGAAACTTTTTATATGAAGATTTTGAAGGATTTTTCAGTCTAAGATCCAAAGGAAAGAAAGATCTTAGATGAATTTTAGGGTTTGAAGGAGAAAGAATGCACGAGAGAAGAGAAAAATCCAAAAGAGGGAGAGAGGGGGGCCGGCCCTAAAGAGAGGAAAAGGGGACTCTTTTATAGAGTGAACCAGTCTTGAACCGAACCAGACCAGTACTGAACCGGACCAGACCAGTCCTGAACTAGGCCAAACCAAGCTGAACCAGACTGAACTAGGTTAAACCAGTCCTGAACCAGTCTTGAACCAGGCTGAACCAGGTTGAACCAGTTTTGAACCAGTTCTGAACCAGTTTGAACCAGATTTGAACCAAAATTCAAATTAAATTTGAACTGAGTATCGAAACGACTTGAGATCGACCGACGGTTCAGTCCCTCATTTATTCACCCCTCTCCCATATATTCGGAAGGGTTGGAATATTCTTTTTGAGCCTGATTACTGCCTTTTTTGGGGCATTATCAGACCGGTTCAACTCATTCGAACTTCAACAATACTCCAATAAGGTATACGAGTATAAACTATTCCCTATTTTTGTTGAGAAGTTTCTGGAGAGTATTTCTCTAAAAAAAATTCTTAAGGATAACTCAAAAACACTTCGAAAAGTATAAAAGTATAAACTGCTTCTCGAGACTCCAGCAGACGTACGAGTATAAACTGTGTCAAAACGCCAGACAACGCGTTGCAAATGAAGACTCAATGCCAACAATCGATGGTCAGTTCTATGTTGAAACAACAAACACGAGCTAAAGATCAGAAAATCAGGAATTGACTTCAAGTTCAAAATTCCGACAACGGTCAGACAATAAATGCAGTACCGGAACCCTTGCAGACATTCGACAAAGCACCGAATAGCCTGGAGGATTGAAAGAATCAAGAATAGAAGTCATTCCAAAAAACCCGTCATAACCGATTAAAGGCAGGGACAATCATATCCAAAGTATTCCAGACTCTTCTATAAAAGAATGAAACTGAAACACTTTGGAGGGGGTATCTGTAGGCGTATAAAACTGCTTATAGGTCCCTTAACACAGCTCAGTATGATGATTCAACAAACCTACGAACCATCGGGCGATGTATCCAAGCATGATCGTTAGATCACAACATCGAAGCTAAGTAAGATGCGACGAAACAGATTAACGAGGCGACGAGGTTAAACACCGAAGCGGATTTACTGCCAAATCAGGATCCGGACTGCCAAATCAGAGTCCAGATCAACAAATCAGAGTTCAGATAAACCGCGAAACCAAAAAACGAGAAAAAAAAACCAACATTTGGAGGACTCGGCCAAAACCGAGCCACCTCTAGGTGGCTCGGTGGCCGAGCCACCAAGGTGGCCGGCCGAGCCACCTTTTGGTGGCTCGGTGGCCGAGCCACCTGGGCCAAAGCCCAGTGCTGAGTGCCTATAAATAGGCTTGGTGGCTCATTGTTTTAGGGGTGGGAATTTTTGGAGGCGAAGCTCTGCTGGATTGAGATCTGAACCTTGGAGTTTTGAAGCTTTGAAGACTTGAACTTTCAGATCTGGTTCTCGGCGATCATCCACACCAAACAAGGCAGGAGTTCGAGAGAGATCAGATCTGAGATCTACACGGCTACCCTCCGGATCAAAACTTGGTTTTTGATCCCGAGAAGACTATTGATTTCGCTTGGTTGATTTCGATTACTTCGGGCGATTATTTCCTTGGTGAATTAATCCCCCCGGCTGTTATTTCCTTCGTGAAATAGCACCCGTCATACCGTGTAGATCTGACCGGATCTAGATCGCACGGTGGTCTACGGATTAACCCCGGCACAGGCGAAGAACCCACACAAGCAAGAAAACAATGACTTCAATGAAGAAAACAATTGCTTGAGAAAACAATGACTTTAATGAAGAAAACAATTTTTGTTGTAACCGGATCTTATAAAAAGACCGGATCTTTTGTAACCAAAAAACAGTTGCTTGAGAAAACAATGACTTTAATGAAGAAAACAATTTTTTCCCGCGAACATATAACAGCAAACCCGAAAAACTACAGCCCAAAACCCGAAACCCGAAACTGGAAAACTCAGTCTGACTAGAAACATACTCTTTGGTATTTTGGCTGTAACATCCGTATCCGAACTCAGAATAAGGTGATTAAAGATTTGTTAGAAATTTGCTGAAGATATCTACAACTTTAGTCTTTTAAGTTTTTCCATATTCACAACGTATCAGTGTGTAAAATACAAAATATCTCCACTGGTCATAAATTTCCAGATTTATACATCGAGAATGACTATATTCTCACTCAACCCTTAATCAAATAGAACTAGTATGTCAGGAAAAAAATCCAAACAAGGAACCCCCCATATATATACCATATGTTCCAAAAGATTAAGAATTAAGCGGAAATATCCTCATTCTAGCGTTAAATCTAAATATAACCATATAAATAATTACACACATAAATCAATCCACTTCCTCAATAGGTGCAGGTAGTCGCGCTACATAATATATTCACGCTTCCAAGAATCATCCTCGATGTCTACACTTAACCATCTAAAATGTAAATACCCCCACTTAACCCCTAACTAAATAGAACAAGTACATCGAGCGAAAAAATTCAAACAAGGAACCCCTCATATATATACCATGTGTTCCGAGTATTTAGGAGTTAAGTGTTAATACCCTCATTTTAGTGTTAAGTATAAACATCATCATACATGTAATCCATAAGTCATATATAAGTCATACAAAAATTTAATTTACCTATTCAAATATATGTGGGTAGTCGTGACGCATGTCCTCTTCGCGCTCCCAAGAAATCTCCTCAACGCCTCTTCTATTCCACTAAACTTTCACCAAAGGAATGATCTTGTTTCTAAGTCTCTTCTCCTCTGTGGCAAGTATACCAACTGGAATCTTAGAAGTAGTCAAATCATCCTGAATCTCATTCTCTGGTGCAACCAACACTCGCTGTTGCTCATCATCATGTAAGTGCTTCTTGAGAATAGAAACATAAAATATATTGTGTATACTAGACATCGATGCTGGAAGATCTAGTCTGTATGACATGACTTCAATGCGATCCAAAATCTGGAAAGGTCTAATATACCTCGGTGCAAGCTTTCCCCACTTTCCGAATCATTGAACGCTTTTCATGGGCGATACCTTCAGCATAACTGAATCTCCAACCTAAAACTCTAAAGGTCTTCGTCTCTTATCTGCATAGCTCTTTTGCCGACTCTGAGCTGCTAGAATCCGCTCTCTGATCAATGCTACGTTTTCAGTGGTCTTTCTCATAAGCTCTGGCCCAAGCATCAAGCTATCATCTGGTTCTGCCTAACATATCGGTGATCTACAAGGTCTCCCGTACAATACTTCGTATAGGGCCATACCGATTGTCGCTTAATAACTATTATTATAAGCGAACTCTATCAGTGGAATATGGTCCTCCCAGCTGCCCTGAAAGTCAATGACACAAGCCCGTAACATTTCTTCCAACACCTTATTTACTCTTCGTCTGACCATCCGTCTGTAGGTGGAATACACTACTGTATGATAGTCTGCTACCAAAGGAATCCTAGAAACTCCTCCAGAAGTGCGAAGTGAACACTGAAGCTCGATCGGATACAATCGTGTTCGGAACTCCATGAAGTCGAACTATCTCCCGAACAAATATCCTCGCATACGTCTCAGTTGTGTATGTAGTCTTCTCTAGAACGAAATGTGCTGACTTCGTCAACCGGTCCACTATCACCCAAACAGAATCATTCCCCTTCCTCGACTTCGGCAACCCTACAATGAAGTCCATAGAAATATTCGTCCAATTCCACTCTGGGATGGCTAAAGGCTGAAGTGTTCCTGTCGGTCTCTGATGTTCTGCCTTCACCTGCTGACAGGTAAAACACTTAGCCACATACTCTGTAATCTCTCTACGTATACTACTCCACCAGAATTGTCTCTTCAGGTCCTTGTACATCTTAGTGGTCTCTGGATGTACTATGTACCGAGTACGATGTGCTTCATCAAATAACTCCCTCTTCAGCTCGGCACTAGATGGCATAACCAGCCTACCCTTCATCCGTAGACCATCAGAGTCTGTGAACAACTCAAACTGCACTTCATACAAGTAGTGCCTCCATGACTTCAGTGCAAATACCACTGCTGCTAACTCCAAGTCATGAGTGGGATAGTTCTGCTTATGTACCCTCAACTGTCATGAGATATATGCTACCACCCTCTAAGTATGCATCAAGATGCCTCCTAAACCTGCTAATGATGCATCTGTGTAGACCACAAATGTCCTGTTACTACTCGGAATAGTCAAAACTGGCGCTGTAGTCAACTTAGTCTTCAAGGTATTAAAGGCTTTCTAGCACTCCACACTCCAAATAAACTGTACACCCTTCTTCGTAAGGAGTGTAAGCGGTGTCGAAATCTACGAGAAGTCCTGGACGAACTTCCTGTAATAGCCAACTAAACCCAAAAAGCTCCGAATCTCTATCACCGTCTTCAACGGTTCCCAATCAAGAACTGTTGTAACCTTAGCCGGATCTACTTCTATGCCCTCTCTACTGATGACGTGGCCGAGAAATCTAACTTCTGAAAGCTAAAATTTGCATTTGCTGAACTTGACATATAACAATTGCTCTCGCAGGGTCTGCAAAGCTAACCGTAGATGCTGCTCATGATCTTCCTCCGATCTCGAATAAATGAGGATGTCATTGATAAAAACAATCACAAACTAGTCCAAGAAGGGACGAAAAACCCGGTATATCAAATCCATGAATACCACGGGTGCATTGGTTAACCCAAATGGCATGACCATGAACTCGAATGATTCATATCGAGTCAGAAAAGCGGTCTTCGGAATATCCATATCCCAAACCCGCAACTGATGATAACCAGAACGAAGATCAATCTTTGAGAAATATTATGCTCCCTGCAACTAGTCGAACAAGTCCTCAATCCTAGGTAATGGGTACCTATTTCGGATAGTGATCTTGTTCAACTCTATATAATCAATATACAAACGCATACTACCGTCCTTCTTCTTTATGAAGAGAACCGGCACTCCCCATGGAGACTGACTCCGACGAATAAAACCCTGAGCTAATAACTCGTCCAACTAGGTCTGAAGCTCCCTCATCTCAACTGGTGCCATGCGATAGGATGCGCGGGATATCGGGGCTGCGCCCAGCTACAACTCAATACAAAACTCAACCTCTCTCACAGGAGGTAATCCAGGTATGTCCTGAAAGATATCCTAATACTCTGAGACAACTCTAGTCTCCAATAAATCAATACTCTGATCCCGTCGCATCACCTTCTCGATGTACGCCAGAAACGACTCCGCAAAATGGTTGCCCTGAGAGGTGGCTACAATCATCTCAGACCCATCAGACACTCGCAAATTGACTATCTTCTCAAAGTAGTCAATATTAACGTAGTAGAAAGATAAGGGCTGGCTTTTACAACCTCTTATCCCCCTATAAAAACTCAACTGAGTTAAGGGCTGGCTTTTTAGAATCGGTTTTGGCAGCTAAACCGCATAAGGGGTTAGAGATTTTCAGTTCCAAAACCGTACGAGAGTTGGCAGCAGAGACGAATTATTCGAAGGAGAGGATTTAGCTTAGATTCAGAGGATCAAATCTGGGAGAATCCTTCAACAACAGAAACTCAGCTTGGCAATTAACCGAATTTTCGGTTCTAACAACTCTGGTCATAGAGTTCTAACTCATTCTGAGTTCTTAAAACTTGTTCAGAGTTATTTATCAAACTTTCCACAGAAGTTCATTGTTCCCACGAGATAAGAGACGGTCAGATCGTCAATAGAGAGTAAATTCGACGCAAGCAATCGAATGAGGCACTCCATCGCTACCGAGAAGAACCCAGTTTTAAACAAAGAGGAGAACCAAATTCGTTCTCTTCTCTTTTGTAATCAGGGAATCCAACTGTAATTGATTTTGAGAGAATACAAGTTATTTTCTTTCATCGTCTTTTTACTCCCAAATTTTCCCACAAATAAAAGATGGTGACTCTGCTGGGGAGAGGCTTTTCTGATGACGAAGTGGTGGCACAATCCGACGTCCACCTCATGGGAACGACTATTGAAACTCTCATCGTGGAGTTTGACCAAGCAAAGTACGAGGAAGCCCTCTCCTCTGGATCACTTAGCCCCAAGGCTAGGCGAGACGTTCGCAAGATCTCCAAGGAGATCAAACCTGTTGCTGAAATGCCAAAGCAAGTCCTCTCCTTTGGCCAAAATTTGTCGAACAGCCCCTCCGCTTCGGGAGCGAGCTTAGCCTAAGCCGAACTCTCCCAGCGAGTTGAATGTCCAACATCCGCGTCTACACGACGTGTTTCAGGCCATAAACACCTATAGAGGAGACGAGCTCCATAAACGCCAATGATGCCCCTGCAAAAGCCTTAAAACAGGCCAGGAAGAACGCTGCTCGTCGAAGAAGAAGGTCTCAGCGACGAGCACAACTCCATGAAAGTCGATCCTCCAACCAACGCGAACTTCGCGTTCGTAAGTTTAAACGCGACCCTGAGCTCCGTGTTTCTACTTTAGAACGGAAGCCTCGTATTTATGAGCCCAAACTTGAGCTTCGCGAGAACCAGACTGAACGCGGCCCTCAATGGCGCGTCTTACAGCCAAAACGCGGACCTCAAGCCTTCGTTGAACGTGAATTTCAACTTCGTGTTTCCCAGTCAAAACACGACCCTCGCGTTGACAATGAAGAACGCGACCCTCGCGTTGCCAAACCAAAATGCGGAGCTCGCATTTCAAGTGCCAAACGCGACCTTCGCGTCCCAAGTGTCAAATCCAATACCGAGCCTGGTGTATACCGTGGAGTGACTGGATTGAGGGGCGGATATAAGAAGTCCATGGATTCAAGGCATCTCAACCAGATCTATGTTCACCAAGAGCCAGTCATGTCCAATCATGGACTGGGGGTTCCAATTCAGACCTCACGATCAGTGAACAACTCTCCTCGAATCCTTATAACAGATTTAAGAGAGTTCATATCGAGAGAAAGACCGATGCAACAAGTCATTCGTTCATTTCAATATGAATGACTGACTCCTACGGTCCTCTCGGGATGTCAATGCTGCTCATATGCGACCAAACTGTTGGTGTTCGACCAATTTATGAACGTTGCTTTGCCCAACCAACGACGACGTTCTCACAGGAAGAAGTCTCCAGAGACCGAATATCCTGGAGTCACTATCAATGTGATCAGCAGAGGGAAATCCTCAGGTCCTAGTTCCGATAATTCTGAGACAAGTCATTCACCGACCGTTAGAGAAATCGCTAACGAGTTTGAAGGAATCTACCAATGCACTCGGACACGAACAGGAGCCATTCCCCCTGTTAACTATCGGAGGTTAGCCAAAGGAACCAATTCCGATGATGAACACTCAGCCATTGCAGAGTCCCAATCATCAAGCTCTTTTGTTGAACATGAGAGCTCCGCTTATATGATGGGAAACCACGAAGATCTCGCAAAGAGACTTGATGAGCAGGAGGCCATGCTCAAATCTCAGCAGGAGGCCATCAATGAACTCATGGCCCTGTTGACTCAAATCGTCGCAGACAAGGCCAAATCTCAGAAGACAGATTCGCCACCTAGGCAAGAATCCTCCCGGAGAGGAAAAACGTCTTCATCCCGACCTCACACAAGGAAAGGGAAGGGAAAGTGGTTGATGACACGGCTTCTGACCAAGAAGCCCACAACCTGGAATCTTCCTCTGATGAAGGAAGAGAGACGGAGAACGAGCAGAATCTCTAGTCTACCAAAATGGAAGAATTGGAAGCCCGCCTCAATGTCATTGCTAACAAAAGCGAGCTCCAAGACAAGGGAGTTGTCAGACCCTATCCTGCCGAATAGGATTTAGCCCCTTATCCTCCAAAGTTTGAAGTCCCGACGTAACAAACTTTTAACGGCACGGGATCACCGAACCAACATATCTATCATTTCAAGTCACAGACTGGGAATGTGATATCAAACGACGCCATTCTGGTTCGATTGTTCATTAGCACCCTCAAGGGAGTTACCTTTGAATGGTTCAGGAAACTGCCTGCCGGATGTTTCCAAAAGTGGGTAGATCTAGAGAGACTCTTCCTGTCAAGATTCTTTGAAGAGGATACAGAAGTCTCCATCCATACCCTTCTCGCCACTAAGCAGAAGAAGATGGAGCCTGTCAAAGCCTTCATCAAGAGGTTCCGAACCATGGCTCTCCGGTGTTCGTCAGGTATGACGCAGTCTACCTTAGTAGAGACCTGTCGACACAACCTGCAGACCAACATCCTAACTCGAATAGGGGTTGTAGAATACCGTTCCTAGAGACAACTGATCTCTCAAGGTGAACAGGCTCAAAAGATTATTATCAGGATCAAAGCTGAAGAACAAAGTAGGCAGGATCAGCCCGAGCAATCGGACCAAGCCCAATCTTCTCCTGAGCAATCGAACCAAGCTAACTCTTCCCAGTCAGAACCGGAAGATACTACGGCCGCTGAAGTTAATCCTTTCTAGTAGGATGGCGGGTCCAACAACTATCACGTTAACAGTTACCTCTGATAGTCAAACTCGTTAGATAATGGCTCACTAGGCGATGTGTCATGTCTTTTCTTTTCCCCCCTGCACTTGTTCAAGACTGGGGGTTGGTTTATTGGTAGTTCATTGGATTATGAGTAATAAATTTTCTGAGTTGTTATGTTTAATAGAATACCTCTGTCAACCATAAAATCTACCAGAACTATCACGACCATCAACTTGTCAATCCGCTTCAATAGGATGGTAGGCCCACAAAACTATCACGTTAACATTTACCTCTGATAGTCCATCAACTTGTCAATCCACTTCAATAGGATGGCAGGTCCACTAAAACTATCACGTTAATGATCACCTCTGATAGTTGTTGACCCTATAGTTTTGATGATGATTTGTCAAACAATTTATCGCTAATATATTCTCTAGTTTTTGTGTTTATGTTTCTCTTTTCAGGTATTTCAACACACGTCAATCAAGCGTTAAAGATTCAAGTTCATATGTATGGATTTACCTAGGTATATGTTTAGTTTACTTACATATATTGTATGATTATATCTAAGCTCAATATATATACACTTAACACTATTTTTGACGTTTTCTATCATATAATTGATTTTTCATCAAACGTTGTTACAACAACTTTTATCTCATGTTTACAACTCTTTCATACTTCATTATATACATACAATACATGCACAATATATATATATACATGTTTACAAGCTCTATGTCAATTTTCGTGTTCACGAAAAACAGGTTTTTCTGAACACTTTTCAAAAACAGGGAGTTTTCACAAACGACATTTGATTTTCCAAAAATTCCTTTTCAAACATGTTTATTTTATCATTTAGAAACTTTCCCCAAAGTTTTATTATTTTTGGATGTGATTTAATATTTTTAATGAATTTTCAAAAACAGCTCTAAAAACCTGTCATATGTCATATGTCAGAATTCGGTCGACCGATGCGGTCGACCGCCAGTTATATTTTCCTAAGATCACTTGTTCTGAGCTCGCGGTCGACCGCATCGGTCGACCGAGAGAACATCAGAGACTTTCCCGGTCGACCAAAGTTTCTGTCGGTCGACCGCCAGCCTTAAGTTCTGTTTTTTTGTAGTTTTGAGCTTCGTGGTCGACCAGACCGGTCGACCGCCGAACGATCAGAACTTTACAACGGCTAGTTTTTTGATAGTTGTTTTCAAAATGGGTTTTGGACTTTTGCTCATATTCTTGATGTTGTTTTGGGGTGCTATATAAACCCCATTGCTGCTCTTTCACAATCAGATCCAAGAAATCCAAGTTTTGTGTTTAACAAAATCTTAAGTGTGTTTAAGAGCTGTTTAAGATTGATTTCATCAATCTGTTTTCAAGAGAAGTTTTTCATCAACAAGAAGTGGCCTTCAAATCCCATTGGGATCATCTTCTACTATCTTCTTGCTTGAGAAGTTTTCTAAACTCTTATATAGCTTGTTAATTCATTTTCATTTCAGCTAGCTATATTTATTGAGTTTCATTCACTATTATCACACACATATTTGAGCTTAATATTTTCATACTATATAGTGTGGGTTGTGGGGTGTGATTTAGTGAGTGTGAGCTTCATTGTGTTCTCACTTGTTAATTGAGAACAAATCATTGTATTTAACCTTTATTTGTGAGAATCACTTGTAATACACTTGTACACCGAGAGAAGTGTGAGGCGAGAGACGGGGTCAAATCCAATAGGAGTGGCGTCGATTGACGAACCTAGGGAGAGGTTGTAATCGAGCATTTGAGGAGGAGGACACGGGCTAGGTTCCTACACTTAGTGTGTAAAGTGTGATTGCATAGTGTTTGTGTAGTGTGAGAGTTTTCGATGATCTTATAAACCGAGTGTGTAGAAGTTCCGGCTTCCAAACCGGATTGTGATAGTGGATATCTCCTCGAGGTGAGGAGCGGGGATGTAGGTCGTGGGGACCGAACCTCGTAAACATATCTTGTGTTTGTGTTTTCTTAGCGTATATTTCTTTTGTGCTTATTGTTCTTATTGTTCATATCTATCTCTTGCAAGAACATATTGATCAACATAATTTTTAATTAGCTTTTAATTGGGATTAGATTAGCATAAGACCCTAATCACCCCCCCTCTAGGGTCTAACAATTATCATCAGAGCTTGGTGCTCTTTGATTTAAGGACTAACAGCCTTGAGTTAAAGATCCAAGTTATTATATTTGTGCTAATCTAATTTTAATTATATTGTGCCTCTTGCATTTCATCGTTATGGATATGAATGATTCATCTTACTTAGGATATGCTATTAATATTGCTTATCGTTTGGATATTTTTCCCTATACTCAATGGTGTATTAGATTCAAACTTTTCGTTCAATCTAATCAATTTGATTTGTGGGAAATTATTGAGGATAGCTATGTTGTTCCCATTTCGGAAAAATCCAAATGGAGTGAGAATGATAAAAGATTGTTTAATATGAACAAGCTTTTGTTAGAATATTTGATTAACGCTTTTCACTCATCGTTTTCTAACAAATTTGCTAATTTTGATAGTGGTTACGCTTTATGGAAACTAATTGAAGCACATGAAGGGAAATTAGAGGCTATTCAACAAGCGTTGGAAAATCCCGCTTCGAGTTCTAAGGAAGCCTCATCTTCATGTACAATACCACTAGGTGATAACCCTAGTGAGGTATGCGATGATATTATTACTTTTGATGAACTTGCTCTTGAGTTTGAAAAATTACACAATTGCTATATTGATATAAAGAGCAAGTATGATAATATGAAATCCACTCATGAAACACTAGCTACTAAGTTTAATTTTATTGCAAATGAAAATATAATTCTTAAAGAATGCAATGAAAATTTGAAAATTAAAAATGCTAGTTTGCTTCATGAAAAATGTGATGCTATGTTAGAAGTAGATAAGTTAAAATCTATGATGAGTAATCTTGTTTATCCTACTTCTAGTAGCAATGCTTGTATGCACAATGATGAGTTGAATCAAATGAGAAAATGAATATCTACCTTAGATTCAACACTAAACACTTGTATTGCTAATAATAAAAAGCTTATGGACTTATGTGCAAAGTTCAATGTTAATTCTTCTAAGAAACCTATTCACTATGCACATATGTATGACAAAATTCACAAATGTTCTATTTGCGGTCTTAAAGGCCATTTAGCTCAATTTTGTCATAATGCACCAAAAATTGACAAGCCTATTCATGATTGTGCATCCCATCAAGCTTCTTCATCACATACACATGTACACACACATAGTATAAATCATAAACATGCTCATGTGTACAAATATGATTATTATGGTCATTTTGGTCATTTGGCCATGTTTTGTTTCGATTTGAAAAGAAATTCTCGTTTGCAAAATAATTACAAAGAAAAATCTATTTTTGCAAATAAACCACATGCATTCCATTTTGGTCAACGCAAACCATTCAAACCTCTACATTGCACAAATTGCAATCGTATGGGTCATGTTTACAATTTTTGCTTTGATCGTATCGGTGCACAAAATACACCCAAGCGGGTTCATAACCCTAGGGCCTTGGATTTAAATGATAGGGGTCATGTCCCAAGTTCTAGTGGTACCAAAATGATTTGGGTACCAAAATGATTTTTGTATAATTTCTTGTGTTTATGGTGTTTTGTTTTTGTCATTATTTTGAATAATTTATGTTTGATTTTTAATGAAAAATTGTATTCTTTTGTTAAAATAAATTATTTATATGTTTTTATAGTCAAAATCATTTATATATATTTTATAAAACCTTTGGTATCTCACAAAACAAACTTTGTAAAGGTTTAAATTGAAAATCTCTCAAAATCAAGTTTTTACATTACCTGTACATCTTCCTTTCTCGCGGTCGACCGACTCGATCGACCGAAGAAGTCTCTGTAAGTTGTTTCGGTCGACCGCATCGGTCGACCGCCAGTGAGTTTTCAGCATCGAATTTCTATCTTTTTGGGTTTCGGTTTTTTTTATGGATAACTGTTTTGAACCCGACTTGCTCATCACCATTGATCTATTTCTTGGACCAATCCCAGCCGTTCCTTCATCATCTCTATGACCCGACTCCTCATTTTCCCCTCATTTCAAATTTTTCCCAAATCTGTTCGACCTCTTTCAGTATTGTTCGGATCTCCCCTCGGTCGCCCGCTCTCAATCATCCGGCGATCTCAAATCCATCAATTTCCTTGGGTATTTCTAGGTAATCACTCTCTCCACTCTTGATTTCAGTGTTCTTGTGTTTATATTCTCTATCTAGGGTTTTTATTTTAGGGTAGTTCTTAATTTGCTCTAAATTCCCTTTTGTTGTTTACAGGAAGTTTATAATTTCCTTTATATTATATATCTGATCAAAACCCTAATCTATCATGCCTCTTAAAAAGAGATCAAGACCTGAGTCTAGTTCATCCTCCTCTAAAGCTTCTCATTATGAGGATTATCTGTTATTTAAATCTCTTGTTAAAAAATATAGGGAATTATGCAAACTGAAAATCCTTCCAACCAGATATATCAAATATATTCAGTTGATCTTATATGACACTCAGTCAATTCTTCGTAACGTTGGGTTGGATAGATTGTTAGATGAACAATATAAAGTTCTGTATTATCCTTTTCTAGTTTATCTATTTTATGCCAACCTATCTACGTCATCTTCTGCTGATGGTCGTCTGACCATTATCTCATCTGTTAAAAATGTTACAATATCCTTTTCTGCCAACGAACTTGCGGGGATTCTTAAACTCCCAACAGGTGACGTTAACCTTATGTCTGTTGAGCTTGGTGATCCAGCTATAAACCAACTCATGTTTAAGCCCGGTTGTTCCTATCTTATGAACAACAATTCTCTCAATCCAAATACCAAACTCATTGCTAGAATCGTTGTTCAAAATTTGATTCCCAAAACCGGTAGTTTTGATCACTTTGCTTCCGACAAGATCAATGCTGTTTATGCCATTTTTGCCAAAATCAAAGTAGATTGGGCAACCGTGTTTGTCAACAACATGGCATCAAAACATGTCAAATTCCTTCCATTTGGCTCTTTCATCACTCTTATCCTTCAACACTTCGGTGTTGATCTCACCAATGAGCCCAAAATTGAATCCAAGAAGGACTTCTTTGATAAGGTTTCTCTTTCAAGAATGCAGATTTCCTTTTCTGATCCCACTCCATCATCATCCTCTCGTTCCCGGTCTAGAGCTTCCTCCTCATCTGCTTCTGATATTTGTGATCGTCCGGATCCCTCTTCTAGTTCTGAGTCTGATTCTGGGGAGGACCCTGCTGATGGCTCAGGCTCTTCTGATGGTGATGGCGACGGTCGTGGTGATGGTGATGACGATGTTGTTGGTGATGATTGATCTTGCAGCTTATTGGAGTTTTTTTATTTGATTTCTATGTCTTTGGTGATGTTCCATTTTGAGTTGTAAAACTTAATATCTATGTTTTTTATCGGAGTGTAATAACTCTATATTAGTGTGGATCTATGTGACTTTTTAAGGGTTGATGTCTTGTGGAACAAACTATGTTTATGCAAAACTATGTTGTTTCTAAATGCTTAATTGATGATTTGTGATTTGTTATGTTAGTTTATCTTTTCTGTGATCAATGCATAGTTGAAACAATGTTCATGTTTTGTTTGTGGAAAATAAGTTGCTAATGATAAGTTCCTTGATTTATATACTGTTTATGATTATTTTTGGATGGATATGGTTGCCTAGCTCCTATGTATGTATATGATCTTTATATATTATCTATGCAAATTAACAGGGGGAACTTTTAACCATATAATATTTTTTATCTGTACTTATATGCTGGGGGAGCGTTGCTCCTTATTTCTTTTTCCCTTTTTGATGTTGTCAAAGGGGGAGAACAATCCACATATGGTTAACAATTTAATTCTTTTTATATATGGTTTATGTGATCATTCATGCATGATTTATTATATGTGGGTTATCAGTTTATAATTCATATTCATGTATAAATTGTTTGTCATCATCAAAAAGGAGGAGATTGTTGACCCTATAGTTTTGATGATGATTTGTCAAACAATTTATCGCTAATATATTCTCTAGTTTTTGTGTTTATGTTTCTCTTTTCAGGTATTTCAACACACGTCAATCAAGCGTTAAAGATTCAAGTTCATATGTGTGGATTTACCTAGGTATATGTTTAGTTTACTTACATATATTGTATGATTATATCTAAGCTCAATATATGTACACTTAACACGATTTTTGACGTTTTCTATCATATAATTGATTTTTCATCAAACGTTGTTACAACAACTTTTATCTCATGTTTACAGCTCTTTCATACTTCATTATATACATACAATACATGCACAATATATATATATACATGTTTACAAGCTCTATGTCAATTTTCGTGTTCACGAAAAACAGGTTTTCTGAACACTTTTCAAAAACAGGGAGTTTTCACAAACGAAAATTGATTTTCCAAAAATTCCTTTTCAAACATGTTTATTTTATCATTTAGAAACTTTCCCCAAAGTTTCATTATTTTTGGATGCGATTTAATATTTTTAATGAATTTTCAAAAACAGCTCTAAAAACCTGTCATATGTCATATGTCAGAATTCGGTCGACCGGTGCGGTCGACCGCCAGTTTTATTTTCCTGAGCTCACTTGTTCTGAGCTCACGGTCGACCACATCGATCGACCGAGAGAACATCAGAGACTTTCCCGGTCGATCAAAATTTCCGTCGGTCGACCGCCAGCCTTAAGTTCTGTTTTTTTGTAGTTTTGAGCTTCACGGTCGACCGGACCGGTCGACCGCCGAACGATCAGAACTTTACAACGACTAGTTTTTTGACAGCTGTTTTCAAAATAGATTTTGGACTTTTTCTCATATTCTTGTTGTTGTTTTGGGGTGCTATATAAACCCCATTGCTGCTCTTTCACAATCAGATCCAAGAAATCCAAGTTTTGTGTTTAACAAAATCTTAAGTGTGTTTAAGAGCTGTTTAAGGTTGATTTCATCAATCTGTTTTCAAGAGAAGTTTTTCATCAACAAGAAGTGGCCTTCAAATCCCATTGGGATCATCTTCTACTATTCTTCTTGCTTGAGAAGTTTTCTAAACTCTTATATAGCTTGTTAATTCATTTTCATTTCAGCTAGCTATATTTATTGAGTTTCATTCACTATTATCACACACATATTTGAGCTTAATATTTTCATACTATATAGTGTGGGTTGTGGGGTGTGATTTAGTGAGTGTGAGCTTCATTGTGTTCTCACTTGTTAATTGAGAACAAATCATTGTATTTAACCTTTATTTGTGAGAATCACTTGTAATACACTTGTACACCGAGAGAAGTGTGAGGCGAGAGACGGGGTCAAATCCAATAGGAGTGGCGTCGATTGACGAACCTAGGAAGAGGTTGTAATCGAGCACTTGAGGAGGAGGACACGGGCTAGGTTCCTACACTTAGTGTGTAAAGTATGATTGTATAGTGTTTGTGTAGTGTGAGAGTTTTCGGTGATCTTGTAAACCGAGTGTGTAGAAGTTCCGGCTTCCAAACCGGATTGTAATAGTGGATATCTCCTCGAGGTGAGGAGCAGGGACGTAGGTCGTGGGGACCGAACCTCGTAAACATATCTTGTGTTTGTGTTTGCTTAGCGTATATTTCTTTTGTGCTTATTGTTCTTATTGTTCATATCTATCTCTTGCAAGAACATATTGATCAACATAATTTTTAATTAGATTTTAATTAGGATTAGATTAGCATAAGACCCTAATCACCCCCCCTCTAGGGTCTAACAATAGTCTGTTTTCTCCAAATTCCCCCACCAATCCTCTTCAATAGGATGGTGGGTCTACCAAAAACTATCACGTTAACATTTACCTCTTATAGTCCATCAACTTGTCAATCCACTTCAATAGGATGGTAGGTCCACAAAACTATCACGTTAACAGTTACCTCTGATAGTCAAACTCATCAGATAGTAGCCTACCAGGTGATGTGCCTCTATTCCGACTTCATGGATAGTACCTCACTAGACGATGGGCCTTGTCTACCTCTTTTTATTCCCCTGTTAAGTCTTCATCAAGATTGGGGGTCGGTTGCTTGGAATCTATTGGATTAAGAGTAACAAATCTTACACATCGTCAAGTTAACATTACACTTCTGACGATCATCATCCCCACAGAGTATGCATTCGACTCGCATCACTCCTAATTTGTCACGTTAACAATATACCTCTGACAACAGTCAACTTATCAATCCTTGAACGTAGGATGATAAGTCTTCAAAATTGCTCAAATCGCAATCTTCCCCAGCAAGACACTAAGTCTTCAAAATCTTATTCAAATCACAAGTATCAGAACTCATCATTCCTGATGATAAACTCACCTAGAAAGTTTCCCCAGTGAGACGCTAATTCCTAAAATCTTGTGCAAGTCACAAGTACACACATCCTGTAATGTTAACACCATACCTCTGACAATCCGCTTATCAATCCTCTTCAATAAGATGATAAGTTCACAAAGTTACTCCGATCGTAACATTCTCTTGTCACGTTAACATCAAAGCTCTGACAAATTCACTTATCAATACTTGTCAATAGGATGATAAGTCCTCAAAGTTGCTCCGATCACAACATATTCTCTTGTCATGTTAACACTAAACCTCTGACAACTTACTTATCAACCCTCTTCAATAGGATGATAAGTCCACAAAGTTACTCCAATCGCAACATAATTCCTGTCACGTTAACATCATACCTCTGACAAAATTAACTTATCGACTCTCTTCAATAGAGCGATATGTCCAAAAAATTGCCCTGATCGCAACATTCTCTTGTCACGTTAATATCAAACACCTCTGACAAAATCAACTTATCGACTCTCTTTAATAGAGCGATAGGTCCTCAAAGTTGCCCTGATCGCAACATCTTCCTGTCACGTTAATATCACATCTCTGACAAAATCCACTTATCAATCCTCTTCAATAGGATGATAAGTCCACAAAGTTGCTCCGATCGCAATAAATTTCCGACCAAATCAACTTATCGAGTCTCTTCAATAGAGCGATAAGTCCATAAAATACTGTTAGGTTAACATCACACCTCTAACAGTCAAACCCCCCAATGAACTTGTTAATCCTTTTTCAACAAGAATAGCAAATTTTCATTATAAAATCCCCAGTGGATTAAAGATTTTCTGGAATTATCCTAGTGATAGTGAAGAAAATTTCTGAATTTCACTCTAAGTGAAAATTCATGCCAAGTTAATACTACACCTCTGGCACTTTCAATTTTCTTTCAGTGTTTCAAGTGAAAATATAACACAGGAAGAAATAGTGACAAAGCCTACGTATTCAACATTGGAGCCCGGGTGATGCAAAAACAAAACGCTGAGGTCAGACCCGCGATGCAAAAACAAAACGCTGAGGTCAGACCCGCATTGTAAAAATCACGACGCCGAGGTCACACTCGGGTTTCAAATTTAAAACGCCAAGGTCAGACCCGTGTTGCAAAATTAATCACGACGCCAAGGTCACACCCGGGCTCCAAATTTAAAACGCCGAATTCAGCCCTGCGTCTCAAGTTCAAAACGCAGGGGTCCACCCCCGCATTCCAGAAGCAGGATTATGACGCATACCTTCACAAAGGTCCTACGTGGCAAATCCCTTCAACCAAGCTACCTTCGAAGCGAGTGCAGAGAACAACTCCTTTGTGACAAGGAATCAACAGCTCCAAGATCAGAGTTGAGATCCAAAGTATTCCGAAAATTCGTCCCAGTCAACCGCGAACTTTCAAAAACTTTAGAGGGGGTTCTGTAGGCTGTCTAAAAATCACAACAGATAGCTTATCCCCATCAAACACCGATGACGGAAGTTATAATCTGACAACTTCCAGAAGGTTACAATTTGAAGACTTTCACGTAGATCGCTGAAGGTTACAATCTGACGACCTTCACAACAACTGATAAAAGCTCTAATCAACAGCCTTCACAATCAACATCGGGAGTTACAATCTGACAACTCTCGTATTTTCAAGCAGCCAAGGCGAAGATCATTCAATAATGGTCTTTACAACGCTCTACAGAAGAGGCTACAAGTCAACTAGCCCTTTCTAAACGCGGAAGTCATCTCTGCGTTCCAATTCTTGAAACGCAGGCGACCCCCGCGTTTCAATTCTTAAAACGCAGGCGACCCCCGCGTTTCCAAGCTACAACAAGCCGAACGCGAGCGGCCCTCGCATTTTTGATGTTCAGCCAACACCCAACCTCGCGTCTCAATTCCAAGACGCGAGGTTAGGGTCCTGAACGCCAGGTTGGGCGTTTGACTCATTCAAATATGAGTCGAACGGTTTTAGAACCGTTTTCCCCACGATCTGAGGAAATCACGCCCACTTAGGAGCGCATTTAGAGGGCAGTTACAGCCTCTTATCCCCCTATAAAAACTCAACAAACTCAACTGAGTTAAGGGCTGACTTTTTAGAATCGGTTTTGGCAGCTAAACCGCATAAGGGGTTGGAGATTTTCAGTTCCAAAACCGTATGAGAGTTGGCAGTAGTGGCGAATTATTCAAAGGAGAGGATTTAGCTCAAATTCAGATGATCAAATCTGGGAGAATCCTTCAGCAACAGAAACTCAGCTTGGCAATTAAACGAATTTTCGGTTCTAACAACTCTGGTCATAGAGTTCTAACTCGTTCTGAGTTCTTAAAAATCGTTCAGAGTTATTTATCAAACTTTTCACAGAAGTTCATTGTTCCCACGAGATAAGAGACGGTCAGATCATCAACGGAGAGCAAATTCGACACAAACAATCGAAGGAGGCACTCCATCGCTACCGATAAGAACCCAGTTTTAAACAAAGAGGAGAACCAAATTCGTTCTCTTCTCTTTTGTAATCAGGGAATCCAACTGTAATTGATTTTGAGAGAATACAAGTCATTTTCTTTCATCGTCTTTTTACTCCCAAATTTTCCCATAAACAGTACTGAATAAAACTTCCTCGAGACAAGGTATCGACGAAGATTGGGGCGAAGCCCTGCTAGAAATATCTGAGCCTGATGCTCTCCTGTCGACCACATACCCGTGAAGTGCAGCAACTCCATAAACTTGCTCTTAAAGTCAGCTACTGTCATATCCCCCTGAGTCAATCGGAACAACTCAAGCTCCTTCCCAGTCTGTGCTGCAGAAGAAATGTACTGCCCGTCAAAGAAATATATGAAATCCTCCCATGTGAGGGTCATCCTATACTCTGGAGTAAACTGAAGTCAGTACCATCTCCCAGCGTCTCCCTTCAGATTGTAAGATGCTAGTCTCTGCTTCTGAACTGAGTCCACATGGAGTATGTCAAGTACATTACTTACATCCTCCTTCCACTTATGGGCTACAAGAGGGTCTGATGACCCTTGGAACTCCGGTACCCTCATCTTCTGGTACCTCTCTACCATACGGAGCCAAGCCTCCTGCTCTGTGGCGCTATCCGAGACTGTTGGTGGAATAGTTGCAGGTGTGATCTCTAGGGATCTCTCTCTGATAGGAACGACTGGTATCCCCTGCGGCTGAGCTACCGGTGGTGGTGGTGGCGTGATATGATTCGCCACAAGCTCCTCAATTGCTGTCATCCTAGCTATAAGGGGAGCCATGATATCTACTAGGTACTGGGGTGCCTGCTACGGCTCAGCTGGTGCCTGCTTTGGCTCAGGTTGAGCTTGCTATGGCTTAGGTGGAGCCTGCTGTGACTCTGCCTGTCCAGCTCTCCGAGTACAAGGTCTACCACGTCCTACCATCTCTGATAATAAGAAATAAGAGTTCATGAGTCAAAATAGACATATATATATATATACATAACGTATCACAATACGATTTTCACAATATTTAGTATTCACACAAATACTTAAATTTACACAAAATAGTTGTCATAAAAAAATATTCTCAAAATTTTAAGTTATACGCATATATCGTCCTCACTCATACTAGAAAATCCTTAACGGACTCTATACATGAATCCTAAGAAACTATATCCTAGCTCTACGACTCGACACAGGATGATCCTAAGGATACTAGAACTAGAACTCTAATACCAACTGTGACGCCCCTGGGTTTACACAAGGCTGTAGTCTGAGGTGAAACCAGGAATGTCAAACCTGCCATGTACCACACCGTGCAATAACATATTTTACCATCATAATTACTATCTCTCTAGTAGAGTCAACAACAGGTGTAGGTACAAAAGCATGTAAAAGATAATACAAGAGATATATGATGAAATAATAGAGATAAAAATAATATTTCATCATCCAACATACAAAAATATAAAGTGAATCTCTGAAATAACTAGTCTGGAGATCTCAACAAGTCTCAAATACAGAATATCTGATAAAAGGAAATAAGACATACAGCCTTTACAACTTCTAGAACATAACTCTCAAATGTCTAAACAAAATATCTCCAGTGGAGCTTCATAAATAAAATAAAACTACAAATGAAATATGGACGCTAATAAGTATCGTCATCAACCTACGACTCTCCGTGCACCTGGCTCGTTACCTGAAATGGGAGGGGATAACGAGCGTCAAAGCGCTAGCGAGCAACATCACAACCAACCCCAAGGGAGAGGGCTCGTTGCATATAGAAAATACAGTTAATACATATATACGTGAAATCATTGATCCTTACAATAAGAGGATTTTAGTATTTAGGAAATTACAACATGAGCATAGGTACGTCGAGTGAAATAATCCAAACAAGGAAACCCTCATGTATATACCTTGTATCTCAAATTGTAAATCCCTAAATACCAAACCCAAGATCTAATACAGGAACAATAATATAAAGAAGACTAACCCATCTCAAAACTCAAATACCATGTCATGTCAAAATCCACATAAGTGTTATGTCCAGCCTATGTAAGTGTAAGTGTCATACTCAAGGTTTAAACAGGTGTCCAACACATGGACTAAGACTAGGTGTAGTGGATGCCCAACACATTGACTACATATATAAGTTGTCCAACACATGGACTGAATGATGAATGTCCAACACATAGACTGAATATAATGAATGTCCAACACATTGACTGTACATAATAATTGCCCAACACATGGACTGAATAAAATGTGTAGAATATCGATGAGATATATGAAAAGGATGCATATACACTAATTTCACACGTGTCTCGGTGTGCAAATCTAAACTCATATCTGCAAGCCATCTCACATATGAAGATACATAATAAACAATAATTTCTAACGCTAAATATTCGAGGCGACTCCTGGTTCACATTAAAGCACACAACAAAAGTAAACATGCATAAACTATACCGAAGATCAATCGAAACAGGCAGAAACCCTTCACAGGTTTCTGTCTGCTTCGAAATAAATCTAGAAGTGATATTACTATTTTCCAAGCATAATATTACTGATATCAACATATATGAAACAACATGAAATGAAATATTAGCATGTAAATATATCGTCGAAACCATAAACATTTATACACACATGTTTAAACATTTTAAAAGAAAAAACTTATGATTTAATTCATGATTAATAAATTTTAGATCTGAAATTTATCAAGGTTACTGTTGTAATTAATTAGAAAATTATGGTAATGTATTCTCACTTCATAAGTTAAAAAGATCTATCTTTTGTACACTAAAAAATACGTTTTAGGCTCGAAAAATCCGAATAAAACTTAATAAAACGTGCAAAATAAAAGGGTACAGAGTTAGGTGGGATGTTACTCGCCTCAGATGCTAAAAAACTCCTACCACATGAAAGAGAACCAACCCCCTTCGCTGTACTGCACAAAACCCGTTGAAAAATCCTCCGAAATCCCTCAAAATCACCAAAGAAAAGAACTAGAGTTTGAGAGAGGGGAAAAGGGGCTGCTAGGGTTTGGAACATAGGAGAAAAGAGGTGTTTTTCATATTTAAACATGTGTATATATGACAGCAAATTTGAAAAACTACAGCCCAAAACCCAAAACCTGAAACTGGAAAACCCAGTCTGACTTGAAACATACTCTTCGGTATTTTGGCTGTAACTTTCGTATCTGACCTTGAAATAAGGTGATTAAAGATTTGTTGGAAAGTTGCTAAAGATATCTACAACTTTGGTCTTTTAAGTTTTTCCATATTCACAATATATCAGTGTGTAAAATAAAAAAAATCTCTCCACTGGTCATAAATTTCCAGATTTATACATTGAGCATGATTTGTGCATTTGCTCTTATATATATACATATATACATTGAATTGATCTCAAATCAATTCCTAGCATACTCAAACATCATAATATGTTATTTATAAATATATAACATATTTATTAGTATTTATCATAAAATATTCAAAATTTTTGGGGTTTTACACCTACATCTCACAAGAATCCATAATCACCTTAAGTAACAAGGTCATGTAACTAGTCATTCTCTAACAGGTCACTGGTCCACATCTCACACAGAGTCAACGCTCATATTATCGGATAACTGACTATTCACAAATCCCCTACGTGCATCCAATACCGCTACACAAACTCGGTTAGAGGACTAAACGCAATTCGTTTTCAGCCTGGTCCGGCCTCAAGCTAAACTCGGGTGAATATTAAATTCACGGACCAAAGTGATTACACAAACTTCACTTTGACCCAACAAACCAACCCCAGTGCTACACAAACTCACTGGTGCAAGCCTGGAAGATACATCAACAGCTTTATCCGATTACATGAACAGAGACTTTCCCACCCCAACATCTCTTGTATTTCTAAGTCAACAACACACAAGTCACTAGGTCTTACTCATGTCACACATGTCACTATAGTCATAACCTCCTAACGATTCTCAATCACAAGAACAAACAATAAATACAGCTAATGCTATGCAATAAAATCATGGCATGTCACATAATTGAAATAAGAATCATGGAATCAGCGGATGATTTGCACATAAAATGTCACGGTCAACAACCATCAATCACATAATCATAAACTAAATTAATTCAAAATAAATAATTCTTTAACAAAATAAATTTCTTTCAAATTATCTCTCGCCATAATTATTCTAAAAATAATCTCTTAAAATAATAAATTCAGAAATTCAAAATAATCTTTTTTCAAGATAAATTCTTATTAATTCAAAATAGTCTATTTTCCCAAAATAAATTTTTTTAAAAATATTTATCATTCTAAAATGATTTCCTTCCGCAAAATAAATTTTTAAAAATATTATAATTATTCAAAAAATACTATTTATCACATAATTACGATTCATTCAATATTATTCACCAAACCTACACAAATAATTATTAATAGATCTAAAATTCTAATAAAACAATTAAAAATATAAATTCGCACGTACGATAAATATAAGAATTGAAACGAAACTAAATGAGAATCGGGATCTTACCTTGAGAATATTATCGAGGATGTTGTAGAGTGCAGTGGGGGTCATCGGAGTGGCTGTACGGGTCACAACAGGCTCCGCGGCTCGTCGGAAAGTCAATCGTGTGATAGAATACAAAAATGAAGGCGTTAGTAACGATTAGTGATATTCGAAGTGATATAACGAGAGGTAGAAAATGAGCTCAAGTCAGAGGGAGATACCGTATGATAGACAATATAAAGGTCTACACACCGACGAAGACGATGGTGAAAACGGAGACCGGAGGTGGCCGAAAAAAGCGTGTGAAGTCGGCATAGCGCTGCTGTTTTCTGCTTGCTGCTGCCATCGAGCGATGTTTCAGGCGTTACCGAGAGAGATAGAGAATGAGTTAGAGCACGATAAAAATTAGAAGTGATAGGCAACATGTAGGGCTACTCACCAGAGAAGAAATCGGTGGATAGGCAACATGTAGGGCTACTCACCAGAGAAGAAATCGGTGGAAAAAGAGATCGGAGGTGATCTGAAAGTGTGTGCGAAATCGGCACAAAGCTGTAGTTTTCTGCAGTGCAATTGCTCATCGTTCGGGTTTGTTCTTCACTGTTCAGAGCCTTTCGCCACTGTTCGGGCTTGCCGGAGGTGAGAGGAGGTTGTTGGGGTCATCGGGGTGTCTCGGTAGGCTCCGATGGGGCTGTACGGGGATCCGACGGGGTTGCTCGGTCAAGGAGGGGAGAGAGAAAGCTGCTCGGTAGCGAGATGGCCGGCGGTTAGGGCTGCAAGGAGGCTGGGGCAGCGGTGGTTGGTGAGGGAGGAGGAGGAGGAGGAGGCGTGGGCTTGGGCTGGTTGGTCGGAGTTGTGACGCATCGAGGGGAGAGCAGTGGCTTGTGCGGACAGAGGAGAGAGAGAACGATAGAGAGATATAGAGAGGTGGCAACGGCGGGGTCGGTGGGGCCGTCGGGTGAAGGGCGGCAACGGCGAGGTTAAGGGAGGAGCTCGGCGACGAGTGGGGCAGCTGAGGGAGAGGACGGAGGTGGGTGCAGGAAGAGGGCGGAGTTGGAGAGAGAGAGAGAGAGAGAGAGAGAGAGAGAGAGAGGAAGATGAGAGAGAATATGTGAAGATGGGGCGGCTGGTTCGTGAACACAGGAAAAACCAAAAAAAAAAGAAAAAAGTAAATATATGTAGGGTTAGGGTTTAGGTATTTAACGAAATGATTATGGAAAAATTATCTATACAATAAAACATACTAGGTATACTAATACAATAGATAATACGCAATAGTAAAAATAATACAACTAATTGTACAATTAAATGAGAATAATTAATAAAAAATATAATTACTTACATTTAAGATTAAATAATTTTGGGAAAATTATCTATACAATAAAACGTACCAGTTATACTAATACAACAGATAATATGCAATAGTAGAAATAATACAACAAATTGTACAAAATAATACGTAATTAATGATGCAACATATTATTTAAAAATAATACATAATAGTATCAATAATACAATAGATTAATTCTAGAAATTTTCACAGCATAAAATTAATTTATAAATATTAATATCATTTAAATAAATATAAAACTTGGACTTTAAATCATAGAAAAATCTAAAAAATCGAGAAAAATACAAATACTCTTTTAAAAATAATAATTAAATATTTTAAAATACCAAAATATTATTTTAACTAGTATCAAAAATTCATCGTCCTTACAGTTATTATTATATTATAATTATTACATATTATTTTCAAATAATTATATATTTAATTATTTTGGTATATTAATTTGTTGTTGTTGTACATTATATTAATATTTTTATAATAATGTTGTTTTATTATTTATATAATATTATACTATTATTAATATAATATAATATTATATTATTATTCATATAATATAATATTATTAACAATGTTAATATTACGTTATTACTAGTATGTTATTAACAAATTAATACATTATAAATATTTTAATATTATATAATATATTATAATTTTTAATATGTTAGAGTTTATTAATAGTAATTTAATAATATGTTTGCATTTATGATATAAATAAATATTATTGTATTATGAAAATATTATTTTCACATTAACATTTGTTAGCAATAAATTATTTTATTATTAAAAATTATTTTACTTTATAATAAATTATGTTTATTTATTAGGTAATATATTAATATTTTATATATTATATTACATTTACTATACAATATGCTATTATAATATTATTATTATATTGTTATGTTATTATTAAATATGTTACTATTATATAATATTTTATAATTATTAATTTATTATAGTTTATTTATTAAAAAGTTAATAATATTATAGCGATTATACTACTGTATAGTATATTATTATATTATTATTATATTATTATTTATTATCAATAAATTTTTTATTAGTTTATTTATACTTTATTATTATTTATTTATTATAAAATATATTATTAATATATTAAATATTGGTATTTAATATGTTATTATATTACTATATAATATATTTTATTTATTATATTTTTATATTATTTAATAGATATTACTAATATATTAAATTAACTATAATATAGTATAGTATAGTATAATATAATAAGCATATTGATAATAACTCTATATTAATTACATTTAATATTTTATGTTAGATATTATATTAACACTTTCTCAAACTCAATACCAAAACATCAAACTTAAAACACCTTTTTAGGTGTTTTGAAATAAGTGTTGTGTTTTTAGTTTGAGGATGATTTAGCTCAAAAAACACCGTGGTTCCAAACACATTGTGTTTTGTTTTTGGCAAAAACACCATGAAAATAAGTAAAACACCATGGTATCATTCGGGGATTGATGAGAGAATTTAATGGTAGTAAGTGGGTAGGATGCCAAGGGTTTTATTTATGATGAGGATTAATTATGCATAAATTCAAAAGGATAAAGCTTCAGAAATCTGCATTTGCAACTTGAATCTTGAGTGGAAAAAAGTTTTAATTTAATAAATTTAAGGGATCATTATGTAATATCAAAAATAGGTAAAGGATAATATTGACCTTAGAAAGTTTTACCCTAGATCCCTCTTTTAAAGGGAATATGAATTATAGTTGCAAAGTAGTCAACAAGTATAAATTTATAACAATCTATTTTTTAAAATATATTTTAAAACTATAAAAGAATTTAATAATTTTTTTCAATTTATAAAAAGTAATTTATAAAGGTCCATATTTAGAGAGGATTCAACTGATAATTAAGAAGTGCTATTATGAGGGCTTAAGTTTCTTCGAAATAATTATATCATCTAAGAGAGTTCTTGAAAAGATTGATGAATTATGTAGGAAACTTCTGAGAGGGAGAAGTCCTAATTCTAGCAAAATGGCTTTGGTATCATGGGAGAATGTTCGTTGTGATCATAAACATGATGGCTTGGGATCTACTTAGTAAAATCTAGAGTTTTGATGCTGCTTTGAGGCACATTTGGTATAACCATCTCAATAAAAAGCTCACTTGGATAAAATGGATACATGGCGCATGTCTAAAGAATACTGATAATTAATGGAGCATTAATATGAAATTAGTTGGTGACTCTTGGATATGGAAATAACTTTTAAGTGTTAGGGACCAAGCTATTGTACATTGTGGTGGAATAGACAACCTGATTCAAAGCCTTCAGACGTGCTATTCCGGTGATAAAATTCCGCTATCTGCTCTATATCAGATGATTCTCCCATGTTTCCGTCTCTGTTCCGAGGTATAAAATAGTATGGGATGTTCAATTACCCTAAACATTCTATTATACTCTGGGTAGCAATTCAAGGTAAACCCCTAACTCTGCAGGTTAAATTTGTGTAGGTTGGGGATGCTAGATGCAAACCGTTGTGCTCTGTACGGTAATAATGCAAACAAAAGTCATTCACATCTTTTCTTTGCTTGTGCCCATTCTACGCAAGTCTGGAATATTGTCATGGAGTGGATGAAGTTCAGATGGAGGTCTATGCAATTCGAAGCAAAAGGAATAGAATGATATTTGCACAGCAAGCTAAAATTGTGGAGCAAACTATGAAGAATATTATGGTATCTTTGATGATGAATGCGCTTAATCCTCGTAAGCATCTTGATTGTATGAATTGGATGATAAGTTTGTAAGCTCGTTGAGCTTGTAACTTTGTTCTCTGATGAGATGATTCTCAGTATTGGCCGGGCTATCTTGATGTACACTTATTTCATATTTGGTGAATGAATAAAGATATTTTTCATTGATGAAAAAATGATTTCATCATAAAATGACCAGCTCAAAAATCAAGAAAATAAAAAAAAGTTGGAAAAACACACGCACAATAAAGAAGCCTAAAAGACCAATTTGGTTCCCTAGTGGGGCTTTACACTCAAATTGGTCCTTATATTTTATTTTTCTCAACTTGATCTTTATACTGAGGCTTCATACTTAAATTGATTCCCCCAATATTTTTCCTTAACTTAATCCCTGATCTTAGGCTTCATAGTCAAATTGGTCCACCTACTCTATTTTAAATTTCATCATTTTTCAATAAACTCCAAACAACTTACAATATCACATTAATCACTCCAAGAACTTTCAAAACACTGCCATTAGCTTTCAAAATCACACTAAACTATCAATAACTTCCAAGTTACACTAAACGCCCTATAAATTTTAGAATTGCAAAAAATTCCCAACATTTTTGGGATATGCTTCCATAAATTAGAACCAACAAACAACATAAAAAGGCAATTTAAAGGGCAATTTTCAGCAACAGAAAAAATTAGGGTTCACGACGCTAACCTTAGAAAGCAAGAGGAAAACAAATAACAAAAAATTAGAGATTTCTATTTTTCAGGATTAAAATATAAAAGGGTCATAAAAGAGTTTTATATAAGTTAATAGGTGTTTTGATCTTTTTAAATCACGTAGGTTACATGTGCCACGTCAGATGTAACAACGTTAATTTTGGGGGTTTCTGCAAATTGTATTAGGTGTTTAGTGTGGTTTTGAAAGTTACTAGGAGATTTAGTGTGATTTTGAAAGCTGTTGAAGGTTCAATATGATTTTTGAAAATTCTAGAGGGACTCAGTGTGACGTTGAGAGTTATTAGGAGTTTATTGCAAAATACTAAAAGTTTAAATAAAAGAGGGGTACTAATTTGAGTATGAAGCCCCAATAGGATGGGGAAGTCAAGAAAAAAATAAAGTAGGAAGACCAATTTGAGTATGAAGCCCTAGACAAAGACCAAGTGAGAAAAAATATAAAGTACGAGAACTAATTTAAGTATGAAGCTCTAGTACAGGACCAAAATTGGTCTTTCAGCAAAAGAAACACCAAAACTTTAACAGTGACATCTATTCTACTCTATAATGAACCAACAAAGGGTAGTAACAAAAATGTAGAAAGGTGGATCTATTCCTAGGAAATAGACAAGGGGTAGTTGGGTAATTTTATTGGTTACATGTTATTTCAAGTTCTCTCGTTTCATGCGAGCCTTTAGATCCTCTTTGAAAATAAAAATTACAAAAAATAGATCCCACATAGAGTATTAAAATGCTTTTAAGCTACTAAATGTAGAAATAGAAAATCATAAACCATTTGATTATAAAATATATTTTACTAATTAGATTTCAATTAACAAATTTCTTACAAATATTAGTATGAAAATGTAAATATGTTTCTAGCCTATTAATCCTAAAACCCTTAATTGTGATCTAATTTTAAAGATATATTTTTTGCCGACTCACTAAGTAATGTTCTTCTTCTTTATTTTCCAAGCAAACACATTTAAATTAAAGATATTTGATATTTTTATAAACCTTAAAACTAAAGAAATAAATGATATACTTTTAAATTTAGTAAACGTTACAATTTACAATCTAAAAGATTTAGAAATTTTATGTATTATATACTATTATTCGAGAACTCTTTACTTGCGTACGAATTATCTTTAATATATAGTGTAGGACATAATTATTTTAAAATATGCTATTGAGCAAACAAAAGAACTCTTAAAATATTAATAAAAGATGCAATTAAATTGAGAATAAAACTAATAAAATCACAATTTAAAATTAAAACGAGAGAGAAATACAATAAAAAGATACTTTTTTTATTTTTAATGGTTGCTCTATTTTTTATATGTAAATTGTCCAAAATATAAGTTGTAATGTTTTTTGCACATGTAATTGCATGTACCGAGCTGCTTTTACAACAGAAAACCAAATTAACATTAAAATTTTACAACATAAAATATCCAATATACCTCATACAAGGGCATTCTCTACAATTCAACTTCTTTCACATTCGAAGTTCCCTCTCCTTTCCTCCTCCTTGATAAGCATGAAGGGTGAGTGCTTGCACTGGGTTCTCACAACAAACTCGACGAGCATGAAGGGCGAGCACTTGGATTGGGTTCTCAAAACAAAAATAAGTTATAGCATTAGATGGCTGAAATGTATTTCAAAATTTACACATTCCTGGTTGATTTTAGTTGTTTCTCCTAGCATCACAGTTGTAGGCTTCAATCGCCGCATTTGTTGCTCTAGCTTCACAATTCTATGGTTCAATTGTCTCATTTGTTGCTCTAGCTTAACAATTCTAGTGTTTAAATCACCTCTGCATCACAATTGTTGAGTTTGTTGCCCCAACTTCAAAATTATGGAGTTCAATTTCCTCGTTTGTTGCTCTAGCTTCATAATTCTGGGGCTTAATTGCCTCGTTTGCTGCTTCAGCTTTACAATTCTAGGATTCAATGCAATTGAACTATAGAGTTATAAGAGGTACGGAGTCAACTAATTTATTGCATAAGAACAGAGGGTTAGGACTTCCATAAAAAATAAGAACAGAGGGTTAGGACTTCCATAAAAAATAGAGCGATGGACTAGCCCATGAGACATTTTGGATCAAAGGTTGTTGCGTGTTTCGACTTCATCCTCCAACTTTCTTTTAATAATGATAAGAATCATAACATGAGATGGTTGTTCTCTATGAATCGCATTTAAATCTTGCTGTGGAACTGGCAGTTCTCTCTTATTAACTCTTTCAATGCAACATTAATCATACTGCATTCTTTGCACCAACCTTGAGGCTGAGATCCGTGAGCCCAAGCACGTCCGCCTCTCGTTCGGCACCCCACCGCCCTCAAGGTAGCCCGACCTATGCTGATACAGGTTATAGCGAAGTATAAAATAGATAAAGTTACTGAAAGGCAAAATAAACCATGAAAAATCAAGACCATATTATGCATAGCTAAAAAACATGCTCCATTACTGTAGGCGTATAAAATTGCCTATAGGTCCCTTCGCACAGCTCGACACGAGGAATCGACAAATCAACGAACCATCGAATGACGAGGCGACGAGGTCAACAAATTGCACGCGATCAATAGAATGCATTCGCGTGCGGAATCAATCCAACGGTTCGGGGAGTCAATGAGTCGTCCAACCAAGAACGGACTCGGATGAATCGCGATCGAATCAAGATCAGCTTCGGACTCGAACTCAGAAGTGGATTTACTGCCAAATCGGGAATCAAGTCAACAAATCGATTCCAGACCAAGTCAACCACAAACCCGAATCACGGACAAAGCAACAACCGAACGACGGAACCCAAAACACCCGGGGGGACTCGGCCGAAACCGAGCCACCCCAAGGTGGCTCGGCCCAAGCCGAGCCACCCCAGGGTGGCTCGGCCAAGGCCGAGCCACCCTGAGGTGGCTCGGCATGAGCCGAGCCACCTTGAGGTGGCCGGCTCTCTCCCCCCCCTCTTGTGTGTTGGCCACACGTGCGCACGGGCACAGTGACGCTTGGCTATAAATAGGAGAGGGGGTTGTTCATTTTAAAAGGTTGGAATTTTTGGAGAGAGGGGAAGCCCTGCTGGATTGAAGACTCAGATCTAAAAAAGATCTCAACTTTGGGACTTCGAGGACTCACTCATTCAGATCTGGTACTCGGCGATCGTCAACGCCAAATAAGGCAAGAGTTCGAGAGGATCGGATCTCAGATCTACGTTGCTATACTCCGGATCAAAGCTTGGTCTTTGATCCCGAGATTCGAGCGATTGTTTCCTTGGTGAAATAATCCCTCCGGCTATTATTTCCTTGGTGAAATAATACCCGTCGTACTGCGTAGATCCGACCGGATCTAGATCTCGCGGTGGTCAACGGATCAACCATCGGCGCAGGCAAACAACCCACGCAAGCGAGCGACCGCACAACAGGAGCTCGTGATTTGTTCGACAAACAAGAGAAAAAGTTGTAATCTTTCTTTTCTTTTATTTTGATTTTATTGTAACCGGATCTTATAAAAAGACCGGATCTTTATAATCGATAAACTATTACAAGAGTGTGCAATGGAATCAATGAAGAAAGACACGATTTTTCCCACGAACAATCTGGCGACCACAGTGGGAGCCACCGATCTCGCTGCCGAGATCGGAGCGTCGCAGCCGCGGATCCCGATCTCGGTCGAGGAGGAGGTCGAGTATGAATTTGACCAACAAAAGTTCGAGGAGTATCTGTCATCCTCGTCCGGATCTACCTCCCTTCGCAAGTCTAAGAAGTTCTCCTCCAAGAGAAAGGCTCGTTGGTACGAAGATGTTGAAAACACCAACGAAGATCTCACCCCGCTGGATGCCGAAGCTGCATTGGGCGAGAT
>BQKN01060825.1:1154-15329 GCA_022839385.1 Asparagus kiusianus | reverse complement strand
CTCGAAAAAGAGAACATCAATGAAAACAGCAACTTTTACCGGAAACAAGCTGGCGACCACAGTGGGAGCCGCCGACCTCGCTGCCGAGATCGGAGTGACGCAACCGGCCTTCAAGATCCGGGTGAATGAAGAGATCGAATACGAATTCGATCAGAAGAAGTTCGAAGAGTACCTCTCCTCCTCCTCCTCCAGATCCGCCTCTCCGCAACGGCGTAGAAAGAACTCATCTCCCAAAAGGGCTCGCGGGATCTCCAACTCCTCAATCCGAGACTCCGCCATCGCTGCCACTACGCCCGTACCACGCAACGGCCCCGTGTCGATCAGCGTGGTTAAGGCTGTAGATCCGGCCCTCACAACCGCCACAAAGGCGATAGGTGATGCTGCTCCAACTCCATCAAAGAGAGCGCTTCAAAGACGTCGCCAACGTCTCGCTCAACAGCTCGCCAAGGCCAAGGAGTTAAAGGATGGAGTGCGCTATGCAGAGGACTTGAAGTCGAGGCAGCGACAAGAGCAGTGGCAGGTAATCAACTTCCCCTCCAAATCAGGAGCGAATGAGTGGATCCGCGTCAAGAGGAACCGCTCCACGCTCGAGGAGCGAATCAAGAAGCGCCGTGCTCTACTTGCACATGCCCGGCTCCTCCTAAAGAAGGCAGAGGAGATGCAGCAAGAATCGGCGGTCAAAACGCCGTCCAAGAGCAAATCGGTGTGGGTGCCCAAGGCAAACCCAACACCTCAAACCAAGAAGGGAAAGATTGTCGCCCAGAGTTCAACCAAATCAGAGCCTACTCCTCCTGTACCGGCACCCCCAACAGGGCCAGGTAAAAAAGGGGATCATTCAAGATCCTAGGTTCCTTTGACGAGTCGCCTCGGTCCCTTACCGGAGAACCGAGGAAGAATACCCGTCAAAGAACGGCTGGGACCGTTGAAAGGTCTCCAAGTTAAAAACCAGACTGGGGGTGGAATCAATCCCCCCAAGAATATTGACAAAGGGAAAGCCCCTATTACCGATCGCACTGAATTGCGAGTCGAGCTGAAAGAGCCCGTTCGATTTCTACGCTCTCAAAAGCGTAAAATTGAACGGGCCACTCTTGAAAAATCTAACCAATTTTTGCATTCCCAAAGGGAAACACACTCGTCTGAGGATGAGCGTGTTATACCGAGGGACATCCACCAGCACTCCGTAGGTTGCTCCAGCTATCAAGCTGATGAGCTGTACTACAGGGCTGGGGGTGTGGAAAAATCTCGAAAGAGGTACATGCAGGATAGGGAATCCCGCTGCCCGTGTGCCAACATTATCAAGGCAGTGCTGTCCGAGTGTTGCTGTGCTCAGACCCTAACAAGAATCTCGGTATTCGAGAGACTCTCCAAGCCGAAGCGTTTCCACAAGAAGAAATTGCTCCGCCGAGAGGATGAATACTCGAAAGTGTCAGTCAACATGACCGGCAGAGGGGGATCAACACCACGTCTTAACCTGGATCAGCTTGCCGAGGCATCCCGATGCATGACGTGGCTACGGTCGGGAACCATCAAACGAAACAATTACCCAAGAGTACATAAGGGACTTTCCCTAGAAGAAGAGGAATCCGATGCTGATTCTGATATGTGCTCCGCCGTCGCATCCGATGACACGGCTTCAAGTGCAGGCCAACCTTATGAATCGCTCATGATCAGCGCCGAGCAAATGTCGAAGATTCTTGAAGAAGCCCTAGCCAAGCAAAAGGAGAGCTTCAAATTTGAAATGGAAATGGCCATGCAGCGAATGAGGGAGATGCACGACCAACAGATCGCAGCAATGACGGTTCACCAAGGAGAGCCGAGTCAACGCAATCCAGAGGAGCATGAACGGGAAGCGGATAATGTCAACATTCCTCCCGTCAATACCAACACTGGGGGTGGTCCCGCAGAAGAAAATGCAAAAGAGGACCACGCCGCCTCTCCCAGAAGCCACTCGAAGACCGAGACTAGTGAGGACAGGAAGATGAAAGACCTGGAGAGCAAGATCAATGCATTGATGAATGCTCAGGAGGTAAAAAGATCCGGTATACCCTGCCCATATCCAAGGGAGTGGGAATCGATCCCATATCCGGCAAAGTTTAATTTAATTAACTTTACGCCGTTTGATGGGAAGGGTTCCCCTACCCAGCATTTAATCTACTTCAAGTCTCATTTAGGAATCATTTCCGGAAATGAGCCCCTCATGGTGCGGTCATTCGTCGGCACTCTTCGCGGAGCTGCCTTCGATTGGTACCGCCGTCTCAAGCCTGGGAGCATCAACGGCTGGGATGACATGGAGGACATGTTCCTAACAAACTTCTTTGATGATGACACCGAGGTTTCAATCGGCACGCTGTTCGATGAAAAACAAAAGAACGGCGAGACGGTTGAAAACTTCGTGAAAAGATTCCGGAACAAAGCTATGAATTGCAGGGATCCGGTCAGCGAGGATTTCATCCTCGAGACTTGCCACAACAATTTGACGCTCGACATCCTTGAAGCCATGGGAATGGCGCCATCTAAAACCTGGAAAGATTTGAAGATGCGTGGAGAGCGAGCTGAACGATTCCTCAAGAGAAAAAAGGCAGAGAGGGGACAAATACCCAACAATGCCCCACAGCCAAATTTTACCCCCAAGGGTAAAGGGAAGGCGCACGCGAATGCGGTAGTCGCAAATCAAGTCTTTGAAGTGCAAGCACAGCCGCAACAGCCTCAACAGCCCCAGCAGCCGCAACAGCAGCAACAGAGGGCGCCTCAACAACCCAAGTGGCAACAGCAGCCCCAGAAGCAAAAGGTTGGGGAGCCGAGGTTCCCAAAGGTTTACTCGTTCAAAGAAGATGAAATCCCCGGTATCTTCAAGTATTTGGTCGAGAACAACAAGATCAAGTTGCCGCCGATTCAGGATCAAGAAGATGCCAAGAGGGTCAACGATCCGAAATACTGCGCATTCCACCGAGCGGTGCATCATCCTACCAAGGTGTGCTACGCTCTCAAAGACAAGATTCAGGCCCTGATCGATGTTGGGGTCATCACTATGAAACAGACCAAAGAGAAGAAGGTGGGTGCAAACACCGTGTCCATTAGCTTCGGATCCGTACCCTCGAGTTGGTTCCAACACGAGTCGGTGATCAAAGCGGCGGTGAAGACAGTGAACGATGATCCACACCAGCAGCGCCAGAAAGGGCTTGTGCCACACACAGCCCCAAATGGCGAAATCTTGTGGGTTCATCCGGACTTGATCACAGATGAACAATGGGCCACGACCTCTTCCACAAAGAACAAGAAGAAATCGAAGAGGAAGGGAAAATCCTGCTACGGTGCTTCTGCCATACCGGGGGGGGATGATGACAAAATTCCAACCTTCCCACTTTCTGAGGACGAGCAAGAAGCTTTCGCAACCCGAAGCGGGAATGAGTATCACTTCAAGTATCCGGAGGCTACTGAGCAATTGGGTACCAAAACCCCACCTTCCAAGACGCTTGCAGAGTTGGGAATTTCAGCAATTCCCCCAACACCTGCAGTGGCGATGGAGAGAATCCCACAGAAGGATAAGGGAAAAGAGCCCGTACGTCAAGAAGCTCAGAACCCGAGGCCGTCTCGATTCAATAATCCAATTGGACGAGACAAACCGGGAAATGCAAGCTCTCAGCCCTATTTCGACATTATGGCGCAATTGGCCAACATCCCGGCCAGGATAACTCTATACGAGTTGCTGCGGTTGTCGAAGGATACACGGAAGGCACTACAAGAAGCCTTGAGTGATTCCGAAGCCTTCTTGACCCGGATCAAACCATCTTCCGAAGAACCGGAGTCGTCAGCTCAGCATTGCAATCTGGCGGCACATCACTTCCCCTGCATCTCTTTCACCAAAGAAGACATGCAGACGAAGAACTCCAATCATGATAGGCCGTTGTACTTCACCGGGCATATTGGCTCCAGCGTTGTCAACCGGATCCAAGTCGATCCGGGTTCCGCTGTGAGCATCATGCCATTCCGATTGATGCATCATCTCGGAATCCCGACTAGCAAATTAGCGTCCACTGGCACGACAATTTATGGATTCAACACCAGCGGGTCTAGGCCCTTGGGGAAGATCCGAATTAAGTGCCAGATCGGGGATTTGAGGTCGGAGGTCACTTGCTATGTGATTGACGCGGAAACACCCTATAATTTACTGTTGGGTCGACCTTGGATCCACGGTAACCTTATAGTCCCGTCAACTCTGCATCAGTGCTTCAAATATGTGGGCACAGATAATGAAGTCAAGACGGTGGTCGCGGATAAGCAACCGTTCAAGGGATTGGAGAATTATTTCACCGATTCCCTTTTATACGGCGCTGAATCCGATACTGAACCATCGGCCCAAGGAACGAACAGCGGAGATGAAGCTGATACCGAACCAGGGCTTGATTATGATGGCGGTTTTGTTTTAAACGACATTGTACCCATTGTAATCAATCTTGACGATGATGAATCATCGGAAGATAGTTGTAATTGGCAACTTGCCGAAGAACTATCAATAAACGATGATTTAGAGTACTCGACGGGTCTTGATGATATCACCAACGAACTCTATGCTAACCCTGATTTATATATGCCTCTTCAATCATTTTGTTTGACAAAGAAGCAGGTACACGACCCTTGCGGAACAACGCTCATCATCCCCGCAGGGATTGGGGGTGGAAAGGAGTTCGTCTACGGCAAAGGAAAAGCATCTCCGATACCCAACCATTTCTTGGAGGAGGAAGACAACGATGATAAACCAGCCCGTCATTTATCCAAATACGATGCGAAAGCGCGCAACATGATGGAAATGCATGGCTATGACTTCAAGATCGGAGAGGGTCTTTTCTTTGGTCGAGGTCCACGGGTTCCACCCCGGATGGCCTATGTACCGAAGGGAAAACCCGATAATTACTATCGCCACAAAAGAGGGCTAGGCTACGTCTCATCAGATGATGAGTGTGGCTGGCAAATCATCGACCAGATTGCTAACAAGACTAGGAAGGGATATTCTTCCGACTCTTCGGGTTGGGATTCCGACGCTAGTCTTGGTGAAGTGTTCAAGAAGCTAATGTCGAACATGACTACGGTCGATCCAGCGACAATGGAGGAAGATGATGAGATGCCGACATGGGAAGACCCATGGGTACATCACTTAAACATGCAGTATGGCGACCGGTTCGAGCAGAGAGAGCCTCCTACCGAAGACCCAGTCGTTCAGGTGAATATGGGCACCGAGGAGAATCCAAAGCCAATATTCATCAGCGATAGCCTCTTACCTGAAGAGAAGGAAGAGTTGATTTCTCTTATCCGGGAGTACATCGACGTGTTCGCCTGGAATTATGAAGACATGCCAGGTCTCGATCCAAATGTAGCGGTGCATCGTCTCAACATTAAACCGGATGTCAAACCAGTCAAGCAACAACAACGACGGTTTCGTCCGCAAATGATGGAAGCAATCGAAGCTGAAGTCAAAAAGCTCATCGATTCGGGTTTTATCCGAGAAGAGCAACATCCCGAATGGCTTGCCAATATTGTTCCGGTCCTAAAGAAGAACGGGAAGATCCGGATATGCATTGACTTCAGGGACCTCAATGCTGCTTGCCCAAAAGATGATTTTCCTCTCCCCATCACGGATGTTATCATCGACAACACGTGTGGGTTTGAGAGGATGTCCTTTATGGATGGTTTCTCTGGTTACAACCAGATAAAGATGCATCCAGATGATGAAAAGCACACCGCGTTCCGAACACCTCTCGGCGTATTCTGCTACACAGTCATGCCCTTCGGCTTGAAGAATGCAGGTGCTACATATCAGCGAGCTATGTCAAAGATCTTTCAGGAACATCTCCGAAAGACAGTCGAGTGCTACGTGGACGATCTGGTCGTGAAAAGTCGTGATAAAAATGATCACATCAAAGACTTAAAGACCATGTTCGACTTGATGCGGGCCCATCAATTAAAGATGAATCCCACCAAGTCTTTCCTCGGAATGGCTAGTGGAAAATTCCTGGGGTTCGTCGTCACCACCAAAGGTATTCACATTGATCCAGACAAAGTAAAGGCGATCAATGAATTGCAACCTCCGAGGAACCTCAAGGAGCTCAGAGGACTGCAAGGGCGATTGGCGTATATCCGTCGGTTTATCTCAAACCTTTCGGGGAAATGCTAACCGTTCTCCAGGCTCACAAAGAAGGGCGTGTCGTTTGTATGGGACGAGGCCTGTCAAAAGGCGTTCGAGAGTATCAAAGAATATCTCTCGAAACCTCCCGTGCTCGTTGCACCGAAATCGGGTAAGCCGTTCTTGATCTATGTCAAGGCGACGAGCCACTCATTAAGTGCATTGCTTGCACAAGATGACGATAACGGTCACGAGCAGGCGGTATACTATTTAAGCCGAACCATGGTAGGCGCAGAATCTCGATATCCCATGATTGAGAGGGAATGCCTAGCCTTAGTGTTCGCCATCCAGAAGATGCGGCATTATTTGGTTGGACAAACCATCTACGTCATCTCCAAAGTTAACCCGGTCCGAGTGTTCATGACTCAACCGGCTTCCATGAGTTGGCGATTAGCAAAGTGGGCTTTACTCTTGTCCCAATACGATCTGCACTTCAAACAACAGAAGTCAGTAAAAGGACAAGCCATCTGTGATCTCCTGGCGTCTAATCCAACGACGGACGCCGCCGAGATATATGACGATTTACCTGATGAAACTCACGAAGTCAATGCAACTTCGCATCAACAAGTGTGGCGTTTGTACTTTGACGGTGCTTCACGAGCAGCTAATGCCGCAGGTACTCCTGGATGTTCTAAGGTCTCCTCCGGAGTTGGAGTGGTCTTAGTTTCCCCGGGAAAACATGTGATGCCTCGAGCCTACTCATTAACTGAGCCGTGCTCGAATAATGTGGCAGAATACAACGCACTGATTATAGGCCTCAACTTCGCCAAGGAGCTGGGGGTTGAGTATCTCGAAGCCTTCGGTGATTCTCAACTAATCGTCAAACAAGTTCAAGGGGAATACAAAGTCCGAAGTCAGGATTTAATTCCTTATCACAAGATGGCAGTGGAGCTAGCAGAGTCGTTTGAAGGATTCTTCATCGAGCACGTTCCGCGGCTGCAGAACACCTATGCAGATGCGTTAGCAGCTTTAGCTGTGTCCTTGGCACAGCCTCCCGGAACAGAGCAATTTGTTACGGTAAGAACGCACCAACTCTTAGTGCCACTTCATGATGAAAATGGCAAGGAGGAAGAGGCCCAGGAGGTGCACACAACTCAGGCTGAGTTTGAACCCCGAGATTGGCGCTTCCCCATCATCGACTACGTCTTGCATGGAATCTTGCCAGAAGACGTGAAGGAGAGAGAGTCGATCAGACGAAGAGCTCCAAGATTCTACTATAATACAGAGAATCGAACGCTATACCGCAGGGGGTATGATGGCGTGCTGGCACGTTGCCTATCAACCAAAGAAGGTGAAGAAGTGCTTAAAGAGGCACATGAAGGAGAGTGCGGCGCGCACCAACCTGGTCCCAAGCTCTATGATCGCATCAGGAGAATGGGATACTTTTGGCCCTCTATGATGCATGAGGCAATCGTATATGCTCGGAAGTGTCACGCATGTCAAGTACACGCGAATTATATGCACCAACCTCCGGAGCATCTGCATCCTTCGGTTACGTCATGGCCGTTCGAGACCTGGGGAATGGACATTGTTGGTCCTATAAACCCCCCATCAGTCAAAGGCGATCGGTTCATCCTGGCGATCACTGATTACTTCTCCAAATGGGCTGAGGCAGTCCCACTCAGAGAAGTCAAGACGAGCAACGTCATTGCATTCATCAAGCACCACATCATCTACAGGCATGGTGTTCCAAGACGAATCATACATGACAACGGTCCTCAATTTATCAGCAACGCCTTCATATGATTCTGCGAAAAGTTCAAAATTCAGGACATCTCGTCAACAGCTTATAATCCCACAGCAAACGGGTTAGCTGAAGCCTTCAACAAGACTATCATAAAGCTCTTGTCAAAGCTTGTGAGAAATAACAAGCGGGATTGGGATGATAAGCTCGGTGCGGCTCTATGGGCCTATCGTACCACGGTGCGTACACCGACCGGCGCAACCCCATACTCATTGGTGTATGGATGTGAAGCCGTTCTCCCTCTGGAAGTTCAAATTCCATCTCTTCGGATCGCTCTTGCAACCCAGATGACGACCGAGGAACAGCATCAGAAGCGCCTCGAAGAACTCGAGATGCTCGATGAAAAGCGCCTGGAAGCTCAACAGCACATCGAGTTTTACCAAGCCAGAATTTCTAGAGCCTTCGACAAAAAAGTTCGACAAAGGAGTTTTAAGGAAGGGGACTTGGTCTTAACCGAGAAACGTCCTATAATCCTTAACTCCAAGAAGAAAGGCAAATTCGAACCCAAATGGGAAGGACCGTTCGTAGTAGAAACAGTTTACTCGAACGGCGCCTATCGCCTAGTCACCAAAGATGGTGACCGGCTCATGATGCCAATAAATGGTAAATTTCTGAAGAGATACTATCCTTAGTATCCTCAGAAGGATTGAGGTACCGGGAAGTTCCCGGAAGAATACCACATCGGGGTATTCTTAGGGATAACCCGGTCGCTGATGAGCAAGAAATCAATATTCGAATTCCGAATATTCTTGTTTGTCAAAATTTAACTCTCACAAACACTCTTTTGCTGAGATGAGATCTAAATCATTGATTCTCCCCTCACAGAACTTTCAGTGGTTTCTGACTACTCATAGTCTCCACCACATCATTCCAGTTTGGTCAAACCTTATGACAGTTAGGACCAAAGCCAAATTCCCCTCTCGATTCCGTCAATGAACGAGAGGTCCACAAATCGAGTGATCAAACCTTCTTTCGGTTATGATCATTCTCACACTTCCCACTTGGTCAAACCTTACTACAGTTAGGACCACAACCAAAATCCCCTCTCGATTCCTCCAATGAACGAGAGGTCCACTTTCAATTCAAATGACCAAACCTTACGACAGTTAGGGTCGTTTGAACCTTTCGATTCGGTAACCAAACCTTACGACAGTTAGGGTTATCCGAATCTTTTCGATTCTCAGAGTGGAGATCCCACTTCTAGTTTCACCTGTCGGATCCTGGGGGTGGAGATCCCACCTCGAGTTTCCTTTCCTGCTGAAGATAGAATATAAAATTCTTCCTCTTCAGAGTCAAATGACCAAACCTTACGACAGTTAGGGTCGTTTGAACCTTCGATTCGATGACCAAACCTTATGACAGTTAGGGTCGTTCGAACCTTTCGATTCGATAACCAAACCTTACGACAGTTAGGGTTATCCGAATCTTTTTGATTCTCGGAGTGGAAATCCCACTTCTAGTCTCACCTTTCCCTTGGCTTTGCTTTCAGAAAAGACAGGGATGAAGTCGGCGTCTAACACGCGCTGCCGGGTAGTCTTTCCCGTGAGAAAGACGAAGTCTATGTATTCAAAATCATAGCACTAAGTCTAAGAGAAGCAATTTTCTTAGCGCAACGTTACATGCGGAACGGATTCAGATAATCCGCATGCTAGCCCGATTCAAACGGTAGTCGGTAAAGGCAAGTCAAACCCGTTGAGGGCTGGGGGTTGGCCAATAATCCCAAAGTCTATACCTAACACGTATAGCCGGTTTAGTCTTTTACCGATTAAAGAAGATACTACGGCATATCAAGAAACATCATGTAAAAAGAAGCAAATAAGGAGTCTCTCATAAAAGATCAAGACAAAAGCATACAACAACAAGTTCGTCAACCCGAAGGCAGCTGACGACTAAGAATGTGAGACTCTAAACCGGAAAGCCTGTCCATATAACTCTGCTCGAACTCTGCCTGCACGCGAGCTCGAACAGAATCCTCGGAACTGCTCAAGACCTCAGCGGCTTCAGTTCGCAGCTTCATCAATCCCTCTTGTGTTGATCCCAGCTTGTCGAGCGTCCACTCACGAGAGCGCTCCAATCCAACCAGGTCCTCGGTGATTATAGCAGCAGACTCTTCGGCACGTCCCAATGCCTCCTTCAGCCTAGCTATCTCTGCACGAGTGGAATCCAGGGAGCTGAGTAACTCGCCTTTGCTGGTGTCCTTCTTCGCCAGGTTGGCCATCAACTGTGCGACAGAGTGCTCGCGTGAACGGAGCTCGCTGCTAATGGAAGATCTCAAGTCACGCCATTGAGTCATTCTATCCTCCATCTGAGAGGACATGAAAGAAGAAGCTCCACCAGCCTTCAAATCCCTCAATTCTTGAACCTCTGACTCCAGAGCAGTAAAATCAGCAGTAAAGGAATCAGCCAACTCTGGGTATCCTTCTTCCCTCATCATCAGCATGTGGCGAGAAAAGGAACGCCTGAACTGGTCAAAGCAGTATCCTCGGAGAAGAAGTTTCTCAATCATGCCATTATAAAAGGCGGTGAAGAAGTTGAGGTCCGCGCGAAAAATCTCTTTCTCAGGATCGGTACCAGCCAAAAGGACGCGAACATACTCATGAAGAGATGATCGAGCTCCTGCAAACAACAATGGGGAAGTTAAGAGATTGACAAATACGACAAGGAAACCCGAGAGGAAATTCGAAGTATACCTGTACTGGCGGAATTTCCCTCGGGTGGAGGCACGGCAGACTCTGAGATAACAGCAGGATTAGCCATGAAGGGTGCATCGACCCCTGCAGGCAAATCAGTCGTATCTCTCGGCTGTGGCAAAGAGACATGGCTCTCAGGCAAACTATCAGCCCCGGAAACTGCAGCAGCATCAGGCACAACGCCTGGTCCTACAGTTATACCTCTTTATTAGTCAAAATGGAAATTTAGGCAAATAAAGAGAATCAGGGTGATAAGATCATCGGCATACCTGCAAGTCCATCATCTTCTGCAACACGGGGAGGGTCGGTAGTCAAGGGAGAATCAGTCCTGGTGGCTGATGATGTACCTGTGAGTGTATCGCTCGTAAAGGGCGGTCCCGCAGTTCCTCTGGCGGCCTGTTCAGCCAGCATATCGACTAGCAGCCCAGCGTCAGGACCACAGAAACTCGGCGCAGAGGCATTCCCCTGGTCTTCAAAACCTACATCATGAAAGGATTCACCCTCAGTCGAGTTCTCTTTCCCTGTAATCAAAAGATATATTATCGGATGCAGGTATACCTGAGTAAGAAGCGGTGGGCTCAACGCTATACTCTGGCCCAAGATCAATGTTCAAATCGATGCCCAGAGAGCCGTCATGAAAGGCGTCGCACATCTGCTGCACGAAGCAATCCATGTTATCCGGACCAGGGGATGCGGGAGGCAATGGAAGTTCACCCTCTTCAAGGATCCCTGGAACATAAAGCACGGTTACGAGTTCCAGAAGGAAGATCAAGCTAAAACAATAAAAATGACGGAAGGTTACCTTCCTCCCTGTCGGCAGAGCCTCCGGAATCTACTCCATGAGAGCGTTGATCAACAGGAGGTCTATAGGCAATCTTCTTCCTTTTCAAAGGACCACCCCTCTTGGAACCGACGGGACGATTGTGCGAAGTTTGTCCACCAAACTTGGATTTCGCACGACGTGAGGCGAGAGGTTCATGGTCATCGGCCGATCCACCTGAAACAACAAGGATTATTTTACGTACCAATGTTGAGGAGAAGGGAATCAAGAAGCATGACAAACCTGCATCAAGTTCTACTTGGTCGGTGTCTATGCCCATTTCCTCCTCACAAGCTTCGTCGCCATCCGCAGGAAGGTGCTCTCCATCAACTCTGCTTGAAGGAGGAGATTGAGTAGGCCTCTTCCCCTGCCTCCTAGCAGCCGCCATAGCAGCCTGGACCAAGTGCTCGGACTCTAACTCCGAAAAGCTCTTTACACCTATGGATTCATAAGCCGAAAGGAACCACTTGCAGCTGAGGAAGGTAATCATCGGCTTGCGCTTATACGAAGGAAGAGCAAACTGAGCCCCGGTGCAACAACCATGGTCCATAGCCACGCTCGTATACCGTCGACAAGCCCTCCCTTAACCTGTAAACCACGGCTCGGGTTCCCAACATATAGTTGGTCGTAGCCGAACTGACGTGCGAAACGGCAGGGAAGGTAAGGCTCGATGTGACACCGGTTCTTCACCCGGAGAACAAGATACCCGACACGGATGTTCACCAACCAGCGAAAGCAACCGACGGCAAGAACAGTCCGGTTAGTTCGAGGTTTCTCCATGTCAGTCATCTCCTCGCCATAACGTCCCGAGAAGTGAGGAAAGCACTTGAAGAGCTCCCAACTCCGACGAACTTGAAGTGCTTGTTGTACATCTTCAAATTTCTTCCCAAGCCACCTACTCCTCTCCAACAGTTGTAGGAAAGGGACGGGAGCATCAACGGCGCTGGGCGCCGACATCAAGTCCGGACGGTGAAGAACGAACCACGCCATCAAGTAAGCGTAGGGAAGCTCAACCTTCGGACAAATAAGCTCAGTTGATGGCTCAGGACCCACCTATGTAAGGATGCTGACTACACTCCTAAGCCCGCAATGGATACTCGCAACCATCGCTGGAAGCAAAGAAAGCTCCCTCCCATAAGCCAGCTGGACCGCAGGGAAGAGCACCTCGAGAGGGAGAGCGTCTGAAGATTGGTACGGAACGACACACTTCTTCAGCCAAAGAGCAAGGTAGCCTGCTAACAAAGAACGAGGCTCAATAGGCTTATATGCACGACGAAGAAACGAACGAAATTTGGTTCCTGCCGAAAAAGCTCCCTCAGCACTGGCGATGGTATAAGAACGGGCCTCGGCCCTCTCCATCAGCTCATTAATGGCAGCAGGGGTCAATACATCTAACTCGTGCATAGGCTCCCCGGAATCATCCTCCAAATTAGGGAACAGGTAAAGAGCAAACTGCCTCAAACTGATTTGCTTCTTCTTCTTCGCCAGGGGAGAAGTCTGTATCAAGGAGGTATAATAGTGGCAAGTGAGGTCCCAGAGTGTATTATACATGTCTGGAGTATCTTTCTTCAGCCGCTCCAACTGCTGGCTTGAAGGAAAGTATTCCTGATATGGACAATCCCCCATCAGAAGGCCGGAAACCTGGTGCATCTCATGAAGAGCCAACCCTAGCTCTCCGCCACTGGTCAAAAAGGTGTTGCTATCAGGCATATATGTCTCGACCAACGCCATGAAGTGACGGCAGCTAACTGGAAGTCCGAGCATGGTGGCTCGTATGGGCGTATATAATCCACTGCTCTTTAAGTCTCTCTCCCAGCGTCCCAGGACATAACTGGTCAAACGAGCCCACCATCCCTTAGCCAGTGAGGAAGCCCAACCATAACATCTGTACTCCGGGTGAGGTAACTGTCTTCCAAGCTGAGCTAGACGGTTCTTCACGGTAAGAGCGGCCGCCGATACCTCACCTGGGGGTGCGGTATCAAGACCCATGATCCCGGGTCGAAGGCCGCAAACGGATTGATACCCAAGAGAACCGGGATTCTTATGGTGAGAAATGTATCCGCACTGAACGTGGATAGCGGCGTTGGTAAGAGGCCAGGACATCTGTCGCCCCACAGCCTGTCCCTCCAAGTTAGTAAAAGAACACTGGCGAGGAATAGAGGGGATATATAAGAAGGCTCCCTCGTCAAGGGTCAGCCAGTGCTCCTCATCAAGAGTTAGCGCAGCAGGATCCTCGGTGTGATCCCCGAATAAAAAATCTGGCTTCTTTAAAGCCTCAGTAGAAGTAGCATCTGCAGTGAGGGGAGCATCGGTGATGAGCTGGCGTAAACAGTGACGCCCTCCATCCCTTATCAAGCGACAGAAATCGTCTGAACGATCTCGGCCGAACTGCGGAAGTGGATCGATGATCTGCCGGGCGGAAGCTGAAGAGAACACTTCTTTGCTACAACCTGTGGGGATATGGTGAGGAAGGCTACCCCCGGGAAACTCGACTGCAACAAACCACAAAAGCATAGAGTCAGAAAACCTGTCTCATAAAAACAAGATGAGATCATTTAACGGATCATTGGAGAGACGATCTCGAGTGTCCTACACCAGGGGAACGGTATGAATCATCACATAGATAGTGTGATAACACGCACCGGTCTCCAAAGTGTAAGACAACACGAGATCGCCCCAATATATCCGAAGACTTGAATTGGCTAAAGCAAAACAAGTCTGAAACCTTAACCCCCGCGGGAGG
>BQKN01060819.1:80248-108286 GCA_022839385.1 Asparagus kiusianus | reverse complement strand
CCGCCGCCGCCTCGCGTGCTCTCTTCATCGCCCTCTCTGTCTCTCGCGTGCTCTCTTCATCCGAACACCGTTCTTGAAACCTAACACCGCCGTCGCCGCAGCTCCCTCCCTCCTCTCGACGAACTCTCGTAGCCGCAGCTCCACACCGTTTCCCTCCTCTCTTTCCTCTCCTCTCGACGAAGCAGTCCCTCCCCAAAACATTCCTTTCTCTCGTCCGTCCCCGAGCGCTTGTCCTCCCGACGAAACGCCGGAGCCTCCGCGTCTCCTCGTCTCCTCTTCAGGTAAAATTTTAAATTTTCATTAAAATAAACTTTAAACTGTTTTTTTAAACTCATTCACTGTTTTTATGCAGGTAATAATGTCCTTGTTCAATTCTACTTTAATTTTGTATGAAGAGAACACTAAATAGTTAATCTTGTTGAATTCTTTTTTTTTTTTTGCAATTTTATATGAATTTAATACATATTTTTGTGAATTATTATAATTAAATAAATTAAAAAACTGGCAAACGACTAGGCGCTAGCCCCAGGTTGAACACCTAGACCTCTTAGCGCCTTCTGTAACATTGATTCTATAACATTGATGGGTACTTACTAGAAGATCAAATTTTATGAGGTTTATTAATATATTGAAATCTTGAAAAAGTTAATCCATGAGTATCATTCATCTCTAGTGGAGTAAATACAGGTTCACAAGGTTAAGTACATGTTTGGCAACTTTAGATTATAACTCACTTGGATTATAATCCATAAATGGGTTCTAAGCCAAGTGGATTATAAGCCAAAGTGTTTGGTAAATTTAGTGTATTATATTCCATATATAATAGTGAAGTGTTTGGCAAATGGGTGGCTTATAAGCCATTGTTGCAAAAAATATTTAATGGGGTTAGAGAAAGATAAACGGGGCTTCATAATTTTTGGAATGATGAGGGGTATATTAGTCTTTCACTCGGTCAAACCTTGTGGCTAATAAGCCACCAAAATATAAGCTATTCTTGTTTTATTTTTGTATAAACCAAAATAATTAAGTCATTTGCCATACATGTTGACCACTTGTCAAACATGCTCTAGATAAACAGAAGAAAAGAGCTATGACAACTAAAGATTGGTTTTTTAGTTGTCCTCTCTTACCAATAGGATATTTTTAAGAGCTCTTGTGTCAATAAAACCCTTTCTCTCGCTGGTGGCAAGAATATCAGCATGAATTGTAATATTTTTTTAAAAAACTTCTTTCACCCCCAACCTTTGAGAGAGCCATTTTAGAAGGTCATTTCCTATCAGGATTCACTATGGTGGATTTGGCTATAGACTGCTAGGTAGCTAATAAAAAAGTGACAGATAAAATATATGAGCTTGGGCTAGTGAATTTGGCTATAGACTGCTAGGTAGCTAATAAAAAAGTGACACATAAAATATATCAACCCAAGGGCTTGGTATCATGCGCTTACATGGCACTATAGTCTAAGACAATTCATCAGTCAACATTTCTTTACAAGATTGCCAACAACTTGAAGCTATCATCCTTTTTCTTTCTACCATCATTCACCGTGTGGTGTATCCTGACAGGACATGACCTTTCCTGACAAGAAATGACCTTCTAAAATGGCTCATTTCTTCTGTTTATTTGGTATTACTCAGAGCATGTCTGACAAATGGTCAACATGTATGGCAAATGACTTATTTTGGTTTATAGTCCAACAAAAATAAGCTAGAGTATCTAGCTTATATTTTGGTGGCTTATTAGCCACAAGGTCTGAGCGAGTAAAGACTAATAGACCCCTCATCATTCCAAAAATTATCAAGCCCCATTTATCTTTCTCCAATCCCATTAAATATTTTTTGATTATTTTACAACAACAAAGGCTTGTAAGCCACCCATTTGCCAAACACTTTACTATTATATATGGAATATAATCCACTAAATTTACCAAACACTTTGACTTATAATCCACATGGCTTACAATCCATTTGTCGATTATAAGCCAAGTGAATTATAATCCAAAGTTGCCAAATATGTCCATAACCTTATGAACATGTATTTACTCCACTAGAGGTGAATGATACTCATGGATTAACTTGTTCAAGATTTCAAGTTATTAATGAACCTCATAGAATTTGATCTTTTGGTAAGTACCAAACTTCCAATGACTTGTTCATTTAAGCAGTTGTAATTATCTTATTGTCGACGATACTCATCGTTGATATTTGTAAGTATTGTCATGTCCCTTCTCATATTCATTAAAATACAAATGATATAAAAGCAGAAGTTTTTTCACTAAAAAATAGCGGTTTCATTTTATTTTCTTTCATTGACTTTCTCAACTAAGTTCCATAATTCTTGATGAATCTTATTTTCATCTTGAAGCTGAATGTTGTATGCCTACAAAACAACAATGACAACAAAGTCCTTATCCTAAATTTTTTAAGGTCGGCTACATGAATCATATTCTCTTGTTCAATTCTGTTTTATGGTCATGTTCTCCCTTAAGTTAATTACTAGGGTTTTTTATTTCTAGCCCCAAATGTTTACTCATCTTTACCTATAAACCCAATCACTATTTGTTGTATCCAAAAATCCAAATATCTTTTTGTATTTATCTTTAAGCCCAACTTACAAAATACAATACTTGTATGTGTGGGCCCCCCAATTTTTTTTAATTCCAACTCTACCCTTTGTAGTTTACTAATATGTTCTTTATTAAGTGGGCCCCTTCAAAAATGTAAAATATTAAAAATTTAGAGAGAGAGAGAGGAACCAGTGTTCCTCTGTTTCTGTGCTATCCCGCGCGGGAGAGGAGAGAGACGGCAGGAAAGTAAATCCCGTTCTCTCGCTCTCTCTCCCCCTCCCTTTCTCTCTCTCCATTTCCTAATTAACTCTCTCTCCTATCCATTAATACTACATTCTTCCATTAAACTCATCAATTAATTTTCACCCACTTATCAATCCATCATTAAATTCTCAACTCCATTAATGTGTATGGTGTGATTTTAGTGGATATTCATCACTTTCTTAACAATTAAAGGTATAATTTTGCAATTTACTCATCTACCGAGTTTATTGCATTAATTCATCCTCTTATTCATGAGTTATTTGACATTGCTATTCATGAAAATTAGTTAAATTTGTTATATTTGACAGTATAACAAATAAAAATTATTTGAAATTGTTATTCATGAATTCATAAAAATTAGTTAAATTTGTTATATTTGATAAAAATGTTAGTTACATTTGTTACTATTCAACCACTCATTAATTTTAGGATAACCCGCTTCACTTGCAGTGTAACCCGTTACACTTACAGATAATCCGCTATACTTGTAGTGTAACCCGCTACACTTGTAGTGTAACCCGCTACACTTGTAGTGTAACCCGCTACACTTACAGTGTAACCCGCTACACTTACAGTGTAACCCGATACACTTACAGTGTAACCTGCTACACTTACAGGATAACCCGTTATACTTGCAATTTAACCCGCTACAATTTCAGAATAACCCGCTACACTTACAGGATAACCTGCTACACTTTTAGTGTAACCCGCTACACTTATAGTGTAACACGCTACACTTACAAGATAATCCGTTACACTTGCAATGTAACCCGCTACACTTACAGGCTAACCCGCTACATTTACAGTGTAGCACGCTACACTTACAGTGTAACCCGCTACCTAAGTTGCATGGAAACGGACATGGATACGGGTGCGGGTACAGGTAAGGGACACGAGAAAGTTGTAAAATATAGGGTACGGTGACATGGCTACATATACATATTGAATTAATAATGTACATGAGATAATTTTTCCCCGTTTCATGTGTCATTAGAATTAGAATTCCGATCACATTTTTGAGTTTCTTTTATCATATTGATTATCGTGAATTGTAAATTACTCATTTTTTACTAGACATCTAAACGATTCATTAACTATATAGTTTTAAACTTGGGTATGGATTAAAACGAACCCGACCCGTATCTCATTAGTTTCAAAAGACGGATGTGAAGTGTAAGCTCTACGTTCAGGAAGTCTTTGACAAGTGATTTAAATTAATACATATATCGTATAATTGAGTACATGTTGTAATAAATGCATGCATATATTCAAGAAGTGTCCATAAAGTTTGGGTACGGGAAAGTATCGGGTACGTGTCCGGTACAGGTACGGCTTCAATATAGAAGTACCCGGGTAACATAGCCCGCTACACTTGCAGTGTAGCCCGTTACACTTGCAGTGTAACCCGCTACACTTGCAATATAACCCGTTACACTTACAGGTTAACCCGCTACACTTGCAATGTAACCCGCTATACTTACAGGTTAACCCGCTATACTTGCATGATAACCCGCTACACTTGCAGTAGAACCCGTTACACTTGCAGTGTAACACGCTACACTTACAGTTTTACACGCTACACTTGTAGTTTTACACGCTATACTTACAGGATAACCCGCTACATTTACAGTGTAACCCGCTATACTTACAGGATAATCCGCTACACTTACAGTGTAACACGTTACACTTACAGGATAACCCGCTACACTTTCAATCACAAACATAGATATGTTACAAAACATCCTCTACACTTAACACGCTACATTTTCAATCACAAACACAGTCACAAGCTGAAATATGCTACAAACTCACCACTACATTCACAGTCACAATTTGAGATATGTAACAAATTTTAACAATGAGTCAATGACCAATTTGAGATACATTCACAGTCACAACTAATTGCACAAATTGAGATATGTTACAAAACATCTTCACATATATGTTACAAAACATCCTCACACGTATTTCAGATACATTCACAGTCACAAACTTAGTCAAAAGTTGAGAAATATTACAAAACATACTCACACATATTTCAGATGCACATATTACAGAACAATTTTAACTTAAATCTAGTTTTCCCTCTTCTTTCTTCTTTCTTGTTTTTCCTTTTCTAGCTGGCTCATTACTCGTCTCAGAGGCTCAACGGCTTAAACAAGCATCATTAGGAACAATTTTAAGTATATAAACAACTCTCAACATGCAAAGAATAATAAAGAATGTAATAGATAGTTGCAAACTTAGGTTAAAGGCTTTGTTTTTGTTTGCTATAATGGCTAATTCCTACAAAGTTTCCTGCTCTTTGATTCTCCAAAGCAAAAACCACTAAAGATTCACCATCAAGATTGCCAAAAGGGGTTATTCATCCTCATAGTTTCCAACCCGTTCAACAACCCACCAATCTTCAAAGGATCAGTAAGCTTCGACGACGACGGGCGACGACGAGGTCGAGATCAAGGCGACGGTGAGCTCACGGCGTGGTCACTGCGACAGCAATGGGCCACGGGGACTGCGACGACGAGCTTACGGCGTCGGCGACGGGAAGGGGGACGCAGGTTTTTCAATTAGGGTTGAGAAATGAAATGGGGAAAATGAGGAGAGAGAGAGAGAGAGAGGAACTGAGTTTTATATGGGGCTATTGAAAGGATATTTTGGGAATTTTACTATGTTTCTGTATAAATACATGTGTTCAGCCTACTGTATTTTGAAAGTTGGGTTTAAAGATAAATACAAAAAAATGGGTGTAGAGGTACAACAAATAGTCATTGGGTTTATAGATAAAGTGAAGTAAACAAATGGGGCTAGAAATAAAAAGCCCTAATTACTATCAGATCCTTCCCAATTTTGTAAGTTCTCTTAGATCATCTTTAATCTTCGCTCCATCAATTATAATCTTTACTTCTTGTCCTAATTGGCACATTTTGTGGCCTCCATTGCATGTGGCCAAACCATCTTAATTGGTTTTCTTGTACTATCCTCAATATGAGCAACGTCTAACCCCTTATGCCTGCACCTATTTCTAATCCTATCTCATAGTATATCTCTAAGAGTCCATTGTAACATTCTCATTTTTGCTACTCTCGTTCTTCATTTCTTAATTGCCCAACAGAAATGATGTATCCATAATGAATGTCAATGACTTATTCATGTAAGTTGATTGTATTTTGTAGAAGAAATTTGTGTGTCATATGTGTATCACCCTCACCATCTATACAGAAACATCAATTTGCATCTTTTCCATTTTTTTTTATTTCTTTCGGTGACTTTCTCAACCATATTCCATTGGTTTTGGTGAGTGTTATTCATTTTGGATCTGAATATTGTACCCCCTATTTGCATAAATTCTAATTAGCTTTTATTTGTTAGCAGGAAAGCTGAATTAGAAAACTTATGGAATCCAAATTTTTTCAGTTTCCCAAAATTGTGGGAGTTGGATTCAAAGCTAGAACCGAAGCAGAAAGCCATCGGCTTTTCCTGAAACTAGGTTACAGCCACGAAGTGGAGTTTGCTGTCCCTCCTGCTGTCTGAGTGTTTTGCTTCAAATCCAATATAGTTTGTTGCACTGGATTAGATAAGCACAAGGTGCACCAGTTTGCTGCTGCTGTTCGTAGCTGCAAGCTTCCCGAGGTCTACAAGGGCAAGGGTATAATGTACATTGATGAAGTTAAAAAGAAGCAAGGGAAGAAATCAAAATGATGCTTATTGTCTATTGTTGATTTGTGCGAGCTTGTTTGTAGGAGGCTCAGTCTTCTGATGACAAGTTGTTTGTTTTGGGAAATGATGATAACTTGTTACTTTCTCCAATGAAATGGCTTTAAGTGGGTTCGAGTCCCCTATATAATCCTAGTTGCTCATTTTCTTATTATTATGGATATCTATGCAAGCTGTTAGGTTTGAGTCCCCTATATTATCTTAGTTGCTCATTTTCTTATTATGGATATCTACATAAGCCTGTTGCTTTAGCATTTTCTGGGATTTGCATTTCATTGAGGAAGTCCTACGTTATGTTTATTTGTTATTGGATGTTTCTAATAGGAGACAGACGGGTATATTCAATATCATGAAGGTCCAACTAGAAATTATGAAAAATTGTTTGCGCACCCATTTTAATGAAGTACTTCAACTAGAAAAATGTTTACCATGTTTAGACTAGAGTAATGTTTATCATGTTTTTTTCCGCAGGTTTGTTTGTAAGAAGCTCAGTCTTTTGATGAAGAGTAGTTACTTTCTTTGGTGAAATGGTTGGAAAAGGTTAAATGATTAGCATCAACGCAAGCTGCTGACTTTGAGTGCCCTTTATCATCTATTTGCTTATTTTCTTTCTGTGGACCTCTCTTGCACTGAGCTCTTTTACTATTATCACCCCCTTTTTCTCAGAAGATGAACAGAGAAGGACCAAAATCCGGAGGATTGCTTCATATGCGGTCAAATATAAACTCCTCTGAAGTCAAATGCCAATGTTTCAGGCTTCAGCTTGATGATAATCTTTTGAAATGATTCCAGGCAGAGGAGCACATTAACTGATTTAACATGTAAATAGGAAAATATATTTTGATGTCCTCTAACATTAGAACTTGAAAATAGCAGTAAGCAGATGTCACATTCCCATATAAACAAAAACATCAAATTCTCAGGACAATGTTCATTAAACACGAATTTATGTAACCAGTGTTTTACAAGTTAAAAATATTCAGTCAAGTACATAAATCCGAGAAGCAATGTCCTGAACAAGCCAATCAAAACCTTCAAGTAAACCTTCGCCAGTGTATGCACTACAACCAACAAGTTTCCAATGCCTGGTTTTGTCTAGAGCCTCCAGATTTAGCACCTATAATGTAGAAAGAAAATTCACCAATAAAGTATTAGTTCCAAACAATATTTCGTACAGTTAAAATTACAAAAACAGCAGCGTGATGTATAGGAGATAAAGCAACACAAACTCATGCATTGTTGTTCAATTTGCTTAGACGATGATACGTTACAGAAATTTACAGACGGCCAGTTTACTGGTGCCAAAGACATTATGAATATATCCGATTAATATCATTCAAGTTAATGCTGTGTATATTCAAGCTGCATTCTCTTGGAAGAAAGGACAACTGTGAGATAATAAAATGGCTAAAGTACATGGCATTTTCCTAATCACTGTTAGGACAATACACATATATTATGACCACACCAGGAGTTACTTTTTATGGATGATGATGAAAGCTTTCCTGTTAAACATATATTATGACCATACCAGGAGTTACTTTTTACGGATGATGATGAAAGCTTTCCACAGGAAATATGCACAGATGCAATACAATTCACCGTTATTTTATGGGTTAGGTACAAGCCTACAAGTAATATTCAGTATTTCTTTCACTCCAAAATGAAAACTATAAATAGATTACTAAGAAAACAGCGAAAATGTCCGGAAAATGTTCCTAGATTAGATGCGAGTATTAGGAAACTAGGGTAGTTAAGAAAGAAGAGTTGAAGGCCCTTGTGCTAGTCCCAGAATAGATGTGCTCACTGCTTATTTTTAATGGGACACAAGTCCCAGTGGGATATAACTTGAGCTTTTCCAAATAAATTTGGCTATGTATTTCTTACACAAGCACGCATATAAACTTAAAGCCATATGTTGAACCCTGACAAAATTTAGAAATTCACATTTGAATGAAAACCACAATGCCAAACAACAAATGTTCTCTAACCTTCAAGGAACTCTACAACCTTATAAATTTAACCATACTGTAAAAAGCCTCATTAAGCTCCAGCTTAAGCCCTAGCTTTGCTATACAACTTATGGGCCACTTCAGGTCCCACTTCAAGATTTTAAAAGATCTTTTAACGTATCACTTCAAGTGACTCTTAAATTCAGCAGTCTAAATAACAATGGTTTGACAAATTAGCAATGTGATACAGCAGGGTCAGTGCAAGAATGACAGTTATACATTTTTATGTTATGGCCCTTCATGCTTATAGTCATCTTCAACAGGAATTTGGAATTGACCTAGGTGAACTTGAGTATGGTTGAGAACAAATTGTAAGATCTGTACTGTTCTTTTGTGAAGCTTCCACATCTTCGAGTTGTATTTCATGTCTGAGGGGTTTCATAGAATTCCCTGATGATGTGCAAAACTGAGCAACATATATGGTACTGGCATGCTCACAGATATATGTTGAACATTCATAGCATATGTACTGAAGAGACTGATGGTAGATTGGTAGCTATACATAGCCTCTGAGAAAAGATAAAGATCCTTAAACCCACTCTATACCGAACTTAAGAAATACTAATAGAAAACGAGATAATTGTGAACAATAAAGGAATATTGACTCATGAACTTACTTTAGTTATCTCTGCTGGGGTGAGAGCCCCTTGTATATCCTGCTTATTTGCGAAGACCAACAAAGATGCTCCAGATAACCTCTGAAAATATAAGCAAGAAAAATGACATGATTAATTCAACTATAAACACATATTTGCATTACTACATACAGAAAAAATTCCAAACACTATAAGATATAACAGAGATCTGCAGAGTCATAATCAAGGGAGAAAACCTTAATGGACTACAGAACCATGTTTCCTGCCACCCTATAAGAAAGCAGTGCGTAGTTCTTCACAAGCATCTCTTGATTGAGAAAAACTCTAAAAGTGAAAGAAATGCATCCTACAACCTCCAACAACCATATTTTCAGGATCCTTATGGCAGTTGAACTGCAGTTTCTTAAAGAAATTACAGCACAAAATATCATTATCATATTCACATCCAATATTCAGACAATTGTGGTATTTTGAATTGCTACTCATCTAAAAAAGGCACTTTCATGAAAGTGTACGTTATTGTGTGTTTGCATGTATTTGTGGATCCTTTTGTCACTCCCTATATAAGATGATGACAACCACGAAGAAAACTCTGCTTTTCTTTTAAGAAAAGTCTCTGTATGTGACTTGCAAATTCACATGTGAAGTGGCAGGGTGTGAGACCCAAAATTTAGTTTTCTTTTGATCTTAATGAAAATTCTTCCTTTCATCAAATGTCAACCATCCATCTACAATAAAACAAAAATAAAAACCTAAGCCTAACATACTCAGCCACCACCCAATCACCAAATTATTTGTTGTTGTCACCGCTGACATCAATCAGGTGGAATCGAGTTGTTTGACAGTTCACCTGCAAGATCTACAACCATCTGCAAAGGAGACAACTAATTCAGACATTGATGTATACAGTTAGGTGCTAATATCTTCACCCCTCAAGGTGAGTTCTCAACATCTCCTTGTCTTTTAACTGTCAATTTTTGCATCTATGTAAATTTGCATCACTCTTATAATTGGTTTGATTAATGCTATGACCTAGATTTTATTTGCATTATTATTTATTTCATCATCTAGATCACATAAGATATTGGCCTTTAGGATGCACACAAATTAGTCATGTCTGGGACTGAATTCATCCATGCGTCCAGTGAATCCATATCTGCTTTAGTCATCCCAATGTACCTTATCCTGCATCATAAAGTTTGCCAAGACTTACATGAACCCAGAAGAATACATGACCATGTGTCAAGAAGCTAATGATGTCAACAGGTTAGGTTTTAAAAATAAAAAAGGGGGTTAGCATGATAAAGTTGAAGTGAACTGAGAGAAAAGGGAGGCTATGAAGAAAGCTTTAAGAATGCCTAAGAACTTGTTCTTGCTAATACAATTCAATATGCAGAAAATAAAAGAGGCAAGGCATCGAAGGAATGCCTTCTATTTCTATAGTTCAAATTAACTATAGAGTATTTACGTACAGGTATTTGACTGTAATTCACAATATTTAAAACTGCCTATCAGCAATAAATAAATAAGTAAAGAGATAAAAAAAATTAAAAAAATTAAATTTTGCGAGTGAATTAAGTGACAGCCTACACTTTAAAGATAACATTCTAACCAACAAAGAAAACAGCATAGCATCACAAATGAAAGTTAGCTAAGCAAATTACAAACACTATAAGGAATTTATTCTTTCAAAAGAGAAATTGAATTAGAAACCTCTTCTTTAAGGAGATTCTCAAGCTCCATTCTGCAATCTTCAAGCCTCCGAACATCAGAGCTATCAACAACCCAAACTAATCCATCAGTCTGCTCAAAGTAATTCCTCCAGTATGACCTAATGGTCTTCTGCCCACCAACATCCCATATGTTCAATGAATACCTACATCATTTTTCCAAATTCTACACAAAAATCAATAAAATTGCACCAAAATATTCAAACTCGCAACCAGATCTCCAATAGCAAAATCACAAGTCACGCAATTTTTTTTTAATTAAAGACACAAGATCAGAAAAATTAACAAAATGGCAACATAAATCGACTGAGATCCTAAATGAACCAAAAGTTGAAAATTTGAGAGGGAATTCATGAACAAGATTTGATTTTTAAGAGTGGGTAGGTATTAATTACTTTTGGTACTTGACGGTTTTGATGTTGAATCCGAGGGTCGGGCTGATGATGCTGGTGTCCTCACCATTGATTCTGAGAACTATCGTTGTCTTCCCCGAGTTATCGAGCCCCCTTCCCACATTTTTGAATAACATAACAAAATTGAGTAATTGAAGAGGATAAGAGAATGAGAGATCCGAGGCGAGAGAGAGACTTACACCATTAGGATTCGCATCTCCTTCTCCTTCCTTTTTATTTTCCTTATGATGCTCAGAAGTCCCATGATCGCTGATACGAGAGGGAGAGAGTTGAGGTCTGAGCTCGCTGCCAAATATGGGTTTTTTCTCTGCGTGCTAACAAGGTAAAAATATAAAGTGAAAAATGCTTCCCGCCCCCCAAAAGCTAAGAAAACGTGCTTCCCACCTCTAAAACTTTGTCAACTGGTGTTTTACCCTCAAAAATAAACATTCTGTTCTCTGAGCCCCCAAAACACAAAACCCAAGACATTAAAATATGTGAAGACCATAATACCATTCTCTCTCTTTCTTTTTTTTATTAAAATATGATGAACATTATTTTATTATTTTTGTTTTCTCTCTCTCTTTATCATGAAGTATTGAGATGATAGTTGAAATGATTGATGAAGATTATTTTATTATTTTCGTTTTTTATTATTTTGGTTGTTTGTATTGGGAGATTGTTAAAGTTACGGGTTAATTGTTAAGGTTACGAATTAATTGTTAATGTTACGGGTCAATTGTTAAGGTTATGAATCCTCTCTCTCTCTCTATCATGATGTTTCTTTGATGATATTGAAATGATTAAAGAGAATTATTATTTTATTATTTTTGTTTTTTATTCTTTTTGTATTTTTAGAATATTCGTTGTTAAGGATAATGGTTGGTTGTAAAGGTTATGCATTGATTGTTAAGGTTACGGGTTGGTTGTTAAGGTTACGGGTTTATTGTTAAGGTTATGGGTTTGTTGTGTAGGTTACGGATTTGTTGTTAAGGTTACGGGCTTAATTGTTAATGTTACGGGTTTAATTGTTAAGGTTACGTGTTTAATTGTTAAGGTTACGGGTTTAATTGTTACGGTTACGATTTATTAATTGTTAATGTTATGGTTTAATTGTTAAGGTTACGGGTTTAATTGTTAAGGTTACGGGTTTAATTAAGGTTATGAGTTTAATTGTTACGGTTACGGGTTTAATTGTTAAGGTTACGGGTTTAATTGATAAGGTTACGGGTCAATTGTTAAGGTTACGGATCCCTTCTCTCTCTCCCTCGTAACCTTAACAATTAAACCCGTAACCTTAACAATTAAACCGTAACATTAACAATTAAACCGGTGACCTTAACAATTAAACCCATAACCTTAACAATTAAACCGTAACCTTAACAATTAAACCGTAACCTTAACAATTAAACTCGTAACCTTAACAATTAAACCCGTAACCGTAATAATTAAACCCGTAACCTTAACAATTAAAATCGTAACCTTAACAATTAAACCGTAACTTTAACAATTAATAAACCGTAACCTTAACAATTAAACCCGTAACCTTAACAATTAAACACGTAACCTTAACAATTAAACCCGTAACCTTAACAATTAAGCCCGTAACCTTAACAACAAATCCGTAACCTACACAACAAACTCATAACCTTAACAACAAACCCTTAACCTTAACAACCAACCCGTAACCTTAACAATCAATGCATAACCTTTATAACCAACCATTATCCTTAACAACGAATATTCTAAAAATACAAAAAAAATAAAAAATAAAAATAATAAAATAATAATCCTCTTTAACTATTTCAATATCATCAAAGAAACATCATGATAGAGAGAGAGAGAGAGAAAGAGAGAGAGAGAGAGAGAGAGAGAGAGAGAGAGGATTCATAACCTTAACAATTGACCCGTAACATTAACAATTAATTCGTAACCTTAACAATTAACCCGTAACTTTAATAATCTCCCAATACAAACAACCAAAATAATAAAATAATCCTGATCAATCATTTCAACTATCATCTCACTACTTCATGATAAAGAGAGAGAGAATACGAAAATAATAAAATAATCTTCATCATATTTTAATAAAAACAGAAGGAGAGAGAGAGAGAGGATTCATAACCTTAACAATTGACCCGTAACATTAACAATTAATTCGTAACATTAACAATTAACCCGTAACTTTAACAATCTCCCAATACAAACAACCAAAATAATAAAAAACAAAAATAATAAAATAATCATCATCAATCATTTCAACTATCATCTCAATACTTCATGATAAAGAGAGAGAGAGAAAACGAAAATAATAAAATAATACTCATCATATTTTATTAAAAAAAAGAAAGAGAGAGAGAGAAGGGTATTATGATCTTCACATATTTTAATGTCTTGGGTTTTATGTTTTGGGGGTTCAGAGAATAGAATCTTTATTTTTGGGGGTAAAATACCCGTTGACAAAGTCTTGGGGGTAGGAAGCACGTTTTCTTAGCTTTTGGGGGCTGAAAGCATTTTTCCCAAATATAAATTTACACTTTGTTGTTGCCGTTGGAAATATTGTTCATGAAAAAGGCAATTTTGACTCTTTGTGAATAGTCCCACATCAGAAATTAACATGAAGTTTAAGTGGTTTATATTGGTTCACTCTTTATTGGGCTTTGAATAGTTTTTGGGTTTTGTGGGCTTTGCATAACACATGCGCATACATATTTTGGAACTCAAAACTTTAATTTTACCATTTTTTGACTCGTTCGTAACGGATGCGGAGAGAGCATGGGAAGTTACGCGATATTTGGGTAACGGACGCGATAGATGTGCGGGGGGAGCAACGTCTATGAAGGCCTCAAACTCCTATAAATACCGCGCGCTTCTCCTCCTCTAGAAAACATAGAAAACCTCTCCTCTTCCAATTCAAAATCGAGCTCTCTCCTTCTAATTTTTTTGGCTATTGTGTTACTATTTTCTTTTGGGCAACGTTCTTCGTCTGAGCTTAAGCTTTGCTACTCTCGCCCGAGTACGGAGACCGGCCGAACCGGGTGTTTTTACTGCTAGGGGAGAGAGGATCGATTGTGTAAGGGCGATAGGCGAGTCCTCAATCTTCTAGGGCAGTGAAATCACGACTGCTCCCATTCAGACCTGATTTTTTGACGTTTTAATTTTCGGATTATATACTAATATTTTGGTTTGTAACAGCAATCTAGAAGATTGAGTTTTTAATTACTGTTAATTGTTAATTCCGGAGAGAGAGGGGGTATATTACTGTTCATCATTTTTACTGTTCATCCGGGAAAAAATCCTTCTGTTATTGTTTAAAAAAGATTTAATTTAATGCAAATTGCTTTACTTACTTGTTGTTTATTTATTAACTAATAATTTAATTTAGTCGCTGTTAAAAAAAATGTTTACTGTTCACCAATGGTTACTGTTCAATCGGGGAAATTTTTGTATTTGTCAATACATTTTATTACTGTTCATCTAATATAATTGCTTTCATTATCTATTGGTTTATCTATCAATTAATAATATTAATTAGCTGTTGCTTTCTTTAAAAAAGTACTGTTCACAGGGGGGGAATATATATTACTGTTCATAGGGGAAAAATAATATTGCTCTAATTAGTTAATTACTTTTGTTTGTTAGTTGCCTTTTAACTAGAAATTAATTAAAAATCATTTATTGTCTAATTTGTTTAATGCATTAGAATTTTAATATTCTTTTCAATTATTAATCAAAGTCATACTCCTTGGTATCTAGTATTATTGACAAAACCATTCTCCCATTCAGATTCCAAATACCTAAACTAGTAAACTCAAATTGGACTTATGGCTAACTCTGATCATTCCAAGAGTGTCAAACCTGAGAAGTTCACCGGTGTTAACTATAAACGGTGGGCTAATCAGATGAGATACTGGCTTACCACCTTAGGTCTTCTATCTGCCATAAAAACTCATGAGTCTTCATCCAGTGGATCTCAACCCTCCAACTCTCCTGTTTATGGTTCTGAACCCTCTCCTTCCACTTCTAGTTCTGGTGCTAGCACCTTTTCTAGCTCTATGAAACCAGAAGAAATCAACTATCATTGTTGCCATAGGATACTTAGTGCACTTGCTGTCACGCCCCACTTCCTAAAATAACCGGGAATCGGAACGTGAACAAGCCCGCGACGTATTAGATTGAGAAAAAAATATACATTACCATTTTTTTCTTTTCTTTTCTTCTCAATCCAATACGCTAAGTGTCTAGAAATAGATACAATGCGAAGTCACATGTCCCCAATCACAGATAGCAAGAATATAATGAACAACACAGAATAAAATAATACATATCATAAATGAATATCATCCAAGACATAAAAATACGGGTCCAACATGCCCTTATACAAATCTGAACAAGAGAATACTGGAGAAAATAAAATACAATGATCAGGCGGAAAAGAAAATGCTACAAAAGAAACTAGGATCATCAACTAAGAAGAGGTAGCTGAACTTCGGCCTATTCTTCAGCTTTATCTGCAAGGCACTCCTGCTGAAAATCCTCTGGCTCCTGATGATCTTCCAGCTGAACCTACTCTTTCTCTAAGTCTGACGTACACCAGAGAAAACAGGTATACGTTAGCGTGCATGGCACACGGCAAGATCCCACAAAAGAAATAGAATGATCGAAAACCCAAAGCGGAAAACAATACGATAATAGAAATGAAAAAAAAAACGTGCAACTGGAAATTCAACAAAATCAATCAAGTAACGAGTCGATCATGTAGCTAGCGATCAGAATAATCATCCAAGTATCAATGTCATACAACTAGATGGAATTAATACTTAAAAATCTACAACAAGAGACGTAGTACGTCGAGCAAAATAATCCAAACAAGGAAACCCTCATGTATATACCTTATGTCTCAAATTGTAGATAATTAAATATTAATCCCGATCTATGTATGGAAAGGAAGTACAACTGGCCTACATCTCACATGAATTCATACTTAGCCAAGAAACGAGGTCATGTGACTAGCCATCCTAAAACTCACTGGTCCACATCTCACATAAAGTCAACATTCATATCACCGGATAACTGACTATTCACAAATCCTCTATGCGCATCCAATACCGCTACACGAATTAGTCAGAGGACTACACGCAATCTGATCTCGGCCTGGTTCGAACTCAGGCAAAGCTCAGGTGACGAAACAGGTCACGGACTAAAGTGACTACACGAATTCACTTTAACCCAACAAACCAACCCCAGTGACTACACGAATTCACTGGCGCGAGCTAGAAGATACATCAACAGTCACATCCAAGCACATGAACATTAACTTCCCCATCCCAACTCTTATCATTTTTCTAAATCAACCATAATTCTTATTGAAACTCAGGTTCACCACCTAAACCCAGTCAACACACCCACACATATCACTAGGTCTGTTTATGACGCACGAGGCCACTAAGTTATGAACTACTAAGGTTCTCAATCACAACAAGAAGATAATAATAACTCTAATCATGTGCAATAAAACATGGTATGTCAGATAATCAAAATTAAGAATTATAAATCATGAAAAGCAACTACGTAATTCAAAAAATAATTCCTTTTCCAAAATAACTTCTTATAATTTATCATAATTTTCCTCAAATGATTCCATTCTCAAATAAATTCTTTTTAATTAATATAATTATCAAAAAAATAATTCTGTTGCCGAAATAAATTCTTTTAATCTATTATAATTATTCTAAAAATACTATTTATCACATAATTACAATTTATCTAATATTATTCATCAAATCCAAGCAGATAATTATATCATAAATTAACATAAACAGATAATTCACAATATCATTAACAAGCCCACGCAGATAATTATTAACAGATCTAAAATTACCGATAATTCATAATAAAAAATTGTAGATTTGAGCAAGCAGGATATTGCCTCGGGTTGTGTCGAACGATTCGACATTGACGGTGCGGGTCCACGGGTCTGATCTGAGCGTGGGTCTGAAGAGCGGTACAGGTCGGATCTGACGCAGAGAGCGCAATGTCGAAGCACGGCGTCCGACGACGAAGCAAGGACAACAGGCTGATCTCTGCGAACGGCGTCAGATCTAGAGGGGGGGCAGTGGGTCATTGAGACGTCGAAGTGCTCGGCTCTGTGGCTGCAGGCCGTAGCCTGGGCGGAGGACAGGGAGGGCTGCAGGGGGTTGGCAAAGGGCCAACGGCGACGCTGAAGGGGAAGGGGCGACGGTGGACTCAGGCGGGAGAGAGAGGAGGCGCGATGTTGGCGGACGCGGGGGTGGTTTGGCCGGCGAGGTCTGGTGGAGAGAGCTCGGGTGGTGGGGTTGAGCAGCGGCGTTGGGGGGTGACGAGCTCGAGCGAGGGCTGAGGGCTTGGCGTCGAGGCATCGTCGAGAGAGGACGACGGCGAGAGGGGCTAATGGCGGGTCTGAGGAAACGGAGGAGGGAGATGATGGGGGCGGAGGAGGCCAAGGCGGTTGGAGTTCGTCGAACGGGGAAGGAGGTGGGGGATGGCGAAGGCCAAAGTGGCGGCTGGGCTGAGCGGCGGCTGGGCACTGTCGGGTTGGCCGCGGAGGGGAGAGGCTAAGCGGGGAGGTTTCGACGACGGTAAGGCTCGTCGGACGTCGGGTCGGCGTTGGCGAAGGGCTTAGACTCGGCGTCGGAGTGGCGACTGAGGGAGGCACAAGGGTTGAGCGGCGGCGGCTGAGGGAGCATGGCGCGATGGAGGCGGAGGCCGACGGTGGTCAAGACGGAGCGCGAGGGGAGAGGGGGTGGTCGGAGCTGCGTGGGTTTCGGCGTGGATCTGAGAGGGAGGAGAAAGAGGAGAGAGAGGCGGCGGAAAGAGATGAACAATAGAGAGAGAGAGAGAGGAGAAAAAACATTAAATATATATAAAGAATTTTAGGGTTAGGGTTTAGGTATTTAACTAAAATAATTAAAATAATTAATTACGGGTACTTAAAAAATTAACTAATTACAAAATAATTATCTACAAATAAAAACGTACATGTTGTACTAATACAACAGTTAATACGAAATAGTCAAAATATACACATATGGTACAATTAAACGAGAATAATTAATAATAAAAATATATTTACTTACATTTAAAATCAAATAATTATGGAATAGTTATATACATAGTAAAACGTACCAGTTATACTAATACGACAGATAATATGTAACAGTAGAAATAATACAACTAATTGTACAAATAATACATAATTAATAATGTAACGTATTATACAAAAATATATGTAATAATAATAATAATAATAATACCACGTATTATTCAAAATGATACTAATAGTATCGGTAACTCAACGGATAAATTCCAGAAATATTTATTGCACTAAATAAATTTATAAATATTTAAATCATTTAAATAAATATAAAACTTAGACTTTAAATCATAGAAAATTATAGAAAATCAAGAAAAAATGCAAATACTCTTTTAAAAATAATAATTAAATATTTTAAAATACCAAAAAATAATTTTAACTAGTACCAAAAATTCATGGTCCTTACATTTGCAGACAGCCTCTATGACATATATTATGAGTTCAAAAGTGCTAAAGACATATGGAATGCTCTTGAAGCAGAATATGGCTATGATGATGCCGGAATTCTGCAGTTCACTTCCTCCTCCTTCAATAAGTTCATGATGGTTGATGACAAACCCATCAATGAGCAAATTCATGAATTCCAAGATTTTTTCTGTCACTTCCAACCAAAGGGAAACACTTTTACTGATGACTATAAAGCTTCATGTCTGATTGATAAACTCCCTCCATCCTGGTCTAGATTTGCTGGAGATCTCCATCACAAGTAAGAAGATCTAACCTTAGAGAAGCCCTCAAAGTTATTCGTATTGAAGACTAGCATAGGCAAAATTCCAAAACCAAGACCGAATCAAAAGCTAAAGTGAACTTGGTAGAGGATAAGCCTAAATCTAGGAATTTCAAACCCAAAGGGAAGAAATTCAAGAAAAACCAGCAATCCTTCAACAAATCTTCATCCGAATCCAATCTCAATCCTTCTAGCCATAAGTCTGATGGAAAGTTCTGCTATGTCTGTGGTAGAACCAACCATCTGACTTCCAACTGTTTCTTTCAGAAGAAAGAACTGGCCAAACCTGTTCCTAAAGGAAATGGATCCAACAAAGTTAATATGATTGAAGAGAATACAACTTCCTTCAGGTTAGCCTCTTCATCTTATCTTGTTAATTCCTGTACTTCTTCCATTGTCTGGTACTTGGATTCTGGAGCTAATATTCATGTTTGTAATAATCGCTCTTGGTTTTCAACTAATCAGGAATCATGTGGAGGAAACATAAGCTTAGCAGATGACTCCACCAAACAAATAATGGGAAGTGGATGTATAGAGCTCACCATGACTTTTGGGAAAGCTCTGGATTTGCAAGGTGTTCATCATGTTCATTCTCTCCGTTGCAACTTGATCAGTGAATCTCTTCTTCTTAGAGCTGGCTTTAGGATTGTGAAGGAATCAAATAAATTTTTGATTACCAAGAATAATGTATTCATTGGAAAAGGTTTTATTTGTAATGGTCTTTTCAAACTCAATGTAATCAATTCCAATTCTAATAAAATTCTTGAGTCTTCTGTTGCACAAATTGTTGAGTCTTGTGATGTTTGGCATGGACGACTTGGACATGTTAATTTCCAAACCTTACAGAGAATGATTAAATTGAACCTTATTCCTAAATCTTCTATTGATCCCTCATCTAAGTGTGAAATTTGTGTTCAAGGGAAACACGCTAAAAACCCCTTCAAGTCTATAACTAGAAACTCCGAACCTCTCGAATTAATTCATAGTGATGTGTGTGACTTGAACCGAGTTCTCACCTGAGGGGGTAGGAGATATTTTGTGATATTTATAGACGATTACTCCAAATATTGTTATACCTATCTTCTCAGAACTAAAGATGAAGTCTTAGATATGTTTAAGGTGTACAAAACTGAATCTGAGAACCAACTTGACAGAAAGATTAAGATTCTAAGATCTGATCATGGGGGGAGTATACCTCAAATGATATGATTGAATATTGCCAAGAACACAATATTATTCATGAGGTTACTACTCCCTATACACCACAGTCTAACAGGGTAGCTGAATGAAAGAAAAGAACCCTAATGGACATGGTAAACTGTATGTTACTCAGTTCAGGAGCACCTAAAAAATCTCTGGGGTAAAGCTCTTCTTTCTGCTTGCTTCATTATCAATAGGATTCCCCATAAAACTTTTAATATAACTCCTTATGAATATTGGAAGGGGAGATCTCCTAGGTTGAACTTCTTCCGGTTTTAGAGTTGCTTGGCTAAGGTAGCTATTCTCGAACCTAAGAAGAAAAAAATTAGTTCCAAGACTGTTGATGCTACTTTTATTGGAAATGCACTAGATAGCAATGCTAACAGATTTCTAGTCATTAACTCTGAAATGAGTGACATATCCAACAACACAATCATTGAAGCCAGAGATGCAGTCTATTTTGAAAACATCTTTTCTTTCATATTCAAAATCTCAGAAAATCCTAGTTCATCTCTTCCTTCTGATCTATCATCTTCTAGTTCTTCTTAACCTCTTGATATTGAACCTCGAAAGAAGTTATTAATAATAAGATTAAATCTATTATGGAAAACCATACTTGGATACTCACCGACTTACCTCCAGGTTATAAACCTATTGGTTGCAAGTGGATATTCAAAAAGAAACTTAGAGCTGATGGTTCCATAGATAAATTTAAAGCTAGATTAGTAGCTAAAAGCTATACTCAGAAAAGGACATTGATTACTTTGATACTTATTTTCCTGTAGCCCGAATCTCAACCATCCGAGTATTATTAGCCTTTGCTTCTATTCATAAGCTGACCATACATAAGATGGATGTCAAGACTGCTTTCCTGAATGGTGATTTAGATGAAAAAATCTATATGAACCAACCTGAAGGTTTCATAACCAAGGGTTAGAAAAACAAAGTCTGTAAACTTGTTAAATATCTGTATGGTCTAAAACAAGCTTCTAAACAATAGCACTAGAAATTTGACTGAATCATTGCACAATATAGTTTCACTGTGAATGAACACGATAAGTGTGTTTACACTAAAGTGATAAACAATGATTATGTCATCCTCTGTCTCTATGTTGATGATATCTTTATCTTTGGAACAACTCTTAAATTAATTTTAAAGATTAAGAATTATCTTTCCAAGAACTTTAACATAAAAGACTTAGGTCCTACAAATATGATACTTGGAATAAAAATCACTAGAGACACTAGAGGAATATCTTTGAGTCTTTCTTACAGTATTGAGAAAATATTGATCAAATTCAACTTTCATAACTCTAAACCTGTCTTCACACCTTATGATTCTTCTATATCCTTGAAGAAGAATGAAGGTGAACCTATCTCCTAACTGAAGTATTCTTAGCTTATTGGATCTCTCCTATACATTTCCAACCGGACTAGACCCGATATAGCTTATGCTATAGGGAGACTGAGCTGGTATACCAGCAACCCTAGCAAAGATCACTTTTCTACCTTAAAGAGAGTATTCAAATACTTGAAAGACATAGTTGACTATTGCTTGACTTACACTGGGTACCCTGATGCTATAGAAGGGTATAGTGAAGTTAACCGGGTCACGAATTCTAACAGTGTAAAGTCTACATCTGGATATGTATTCCTTTTTGGTGGTGGTGATGTATCTTAAAAATCTTGTAAGCAAACAGTAATTGCCAGGAGCACTATGGAATCTGAATTGATTACTCTTGATACCATTTGCACATAAGCAGAATGGTTAAAATATCTACTCTCTGAACTTTCTTTGATCCCTAAACCTTCTCCTCCTATTTACATTCATTCTGATTCTAGATCTACCATAGAGCTTCTAAAGCAAGTGCATGTAAATAAAAACTTAACAAATATATTCAAATAAGATATAAATCTATACAATGCCTGCTAGGCAAAGTTGTGATCTTAGACTTTGTAAAGTCTGAGAAGAATCTTATTGACCCTTTAACTAAAGGATTATCTAGGAGTGTGGTTTTGGATTCATCGAGGGAGATGGGGTTAAGCCCATAGATGAGGTCACTGACAGTGGTAACCCAACATTTATTTGGAGACGTAGTCTCAATGTAGGTTCAATGTGGTAGTAACAAGCTGGACTAGTGACTCTCGTGTGGAGTATCGACCTAGATATATTTATATATCATTATGGTAGCTTATGCTACTTCCCCTTCTCTATGGTGACGATGCTCTTATGATACAGCTGGTTAGGCTGAGTTTACTCTTAATAAGTCCAACGCATGTATTGCGGAGGGTATGATATCCACCTGTAGTACCTTTGGAGGACTTACGTACGTGATAGGAACCGTGATGGCCGTGGCCGTGGTCGAGGGAACCAACAAGCAATAGCCAACACACAGAAATAGTAAAGACACGAGATTTACGTGGCTCAGCAAACTTGCCTACGTCCACGGGAGGGGAAAAAGGGGATTTCACTATAAGGAGAATACCAACTTGTACAACCCACAAGGTCTCTCTTTTCTTCTCTCCTCAAAATCTCTCAATTCCTCTCTTCTCACTTCCTCTCAATCTCTCTTCTTCTTCTTCTTCTCTCTATTTATAGGAAAAAAATCCCCGAAACATGCTCCATGTTTTGGGGATGGCACCCGAGACATGCTCCATGTTTCGTAGCTCCATGTTTTTTTTGGGGGGGGGTCACAGTTAGAATTAAGTGACTAATATAAAAATACTAATGATTTAAGTGACTAAAATGGGAAAAACCCTTCCATGATTTGTTGGATTTGGGAAAATTACAAATAACGGCCTTCTACTTTAATTTTTCCATTTTTTAGACATTGTTCACTCAAATCTTCAATGACTGTATATTAATCCCTTAATTTTGGGAAAATACTCATATGCCTAGGATCTCAATGGGTCTTGCAATTTGTTCACTATGTTGGTTTTTTAAGTTAGAATTAGAAACCATTGTTGGATTAGTTCTTAATCCAAAACCTTTAATTGCCAAAATATCCCTCAGTCTGCCAATTTCTAAATATATAATTATTATTTTATAAAAAGGTTAATGATGTGGCTCAATTTCAATCAGTGTTGTTATTAGCTTTCTCGTATTTTCTTCTCATTTCCCTGATCAATTGGTAAAAAAAATACTCTGTTTAAATGCTCTCTTCCTCATATTCTCCTATTCTCATATTTATCTATCTCGTCCCAGTTTAGCTTTTCTGATTCTTAATTATTCCCATTTTATAGGCACTTTGCTTGTTGTTTGCTAGGACAAATTTTCGAAACAGTCCTATTTAGACTTTTATTTGCAAAAAATAACCCCTTTCAAACTTAATTATAAAAACCGACCTGGTTTCAGACCTGTCGCTAAAACCAGGTCAGTTTCTAAAATTTTTTTTACGAAACTTCACGAAAGTTCAACTCCCATGAAGTTTAGTATATTTTTAAACTTCACGGGAGTTTAACTCCCGTGAAGTTTAATTTCTTCAAAAATCTTCACGGGAGTTAAACTCCCGTGAAGTTTGTTAGCGGATTAAAAACTCCATGGGAGTTCAACTTCCGTGGAGTTACAGGCCAAATTTCCCAGATAATCTCTCTCTGGGAAATTTAGACTGCAACTCCATGCGAGTTGAACTCCCGTGGAGTTTTGGCCTCCCTATATAAACGCGCGCATACTCAGACTAGACCCGATCTTATTTCTCACGCCGCCGTCCCAAACCCTAGCCCTCTCTCCCTCATCCCAACCACCACCGCCCCAGGCCATTTCCGACCGCCTCCCTCATTTCCGACCACCTCCCCCCATTTTCGACCGCCGGAACCGCCTTTGTCGTCAGAGTTCGACAGATTGAAGGTAAAATCCTCCCAAAAAAATTTATTCTCTTAATTTCTTTTATTTTCTCAATATTTCATGTTGATTACATGTAAAAATTAGATTTTAGAATTTTATTGTGAATTATTTATTAATTTTGTGAAGAAAACTTAAATAATTTTGTCGATTTAGAGGTGAAATTATCAATAATGTAAAAATTAGTGTTACTACATATGTATGACATTAATTAGATTTTATAATTTCATTGTGAATAATTTATGAAATTTTTTCAAAAAAATTAAATAAATTTGTGGATTTGGAGGTGAAATTATAAAAAATGTAAAAGTTAGTGTTATATGACATCAATTAGATTTTAGAATAATTTTGTGAAGAAAAATTAAATAATTTTGTGGATTTGGATGTGAAATTATCAAAAATGAAAAAAATTAGTATTACTACATATGTATGACATCAGTATATGAATTTGGGTAAAATTATGGTTCCTTAAAATTTATGTAGGATTTAGTAGTAAGTAATAATCAATTTTTAAAGTCTTTTCGTATAATATTGATCTTGAATGTTTTACTCTTCAGAGGTAATGATGAACGATCGAATCATAATTTGTGTTCGTATGATGGGAAGATTAACTACCTCAAAAATAATATGCCCATTTATGAAGGAGATGCGACGAGATCGTTGTTTATAACAAAATCGTGTACTTTCGATGAGTTGGTTAATGAATTACACAAACTTACATTAACCAACTCACGTGAGTATCACCTCAATGTTATTTGTAATTATCCTGCTGTGGAGAACAGGACAAGCGGCATTCAAATATCAAGTAACTACGATATGAGTCTCATTGGAGTCTTACATGACGAGAAGCGTTCGATCGAATTGTTCATTAAAAAACATCAAAGGAATTTGGGCAAATCGTTGAATTATGGCGAAATGTACTCCCACATGTTGGAGGACCTTGATGTTGATTCCGTTGGCTTTTTATCTCCTCAACAAGATGAAGGTTGGACACAATCACAATATATGAGCGATCCTTCGTTTGTGGGCACTTCGAATGCTTTCGATACTAACACGGGAGTTCAAGAAGATAATGCAAGTGTTGAATCTGAGAATGATGATGAAGAGGAGGGCTTACAAATTAATAGCATGACCTTGATAGATCGTGATGAAGGGGCCAACCACCACATTGACGGGTTTTATGCTAATAATGAGTATGTTGTCTTAGAGGATCCGCCACCTGATGAACTTCAAGGAGAAGAATGGATTGATAACTCCGTGATGGAAAGTGTTCCTATTGGCACTAATAGCGGTCATGATACACAGGGCGAGGACTTCTCATTCGTGAAGGGAGATCTTTATGAGAGTAAGGAGAAATTGATCCATGCGCTTTGTTCGTATGCCATTGTAAAAAATGTCAAGTTTAGGCCAACAAAAAATAACACAGCAAGCTATAATGCGGTTTGTTTTTATCACAAAGATTGATACGGGTGTATCTTCTCTTCGGGAAAAGCGATCCTCATGGGAGCTTGAGGATAGTGTTGGACCCTAGAGGGGGGGGGGGGGTGATTAGGGTCTTATGCTAATCTAATCTGATTTTATGCCAATTAAAACTAATTAATAAGTTATCCTAGCAAGTATGAAATACAACAAGATATATGAGCTAGGATAAGCAATATGAATAATAAGATATATCCTAGTAATAAGATATACTATGAGATATATGCAAGGATATACAAATTAACACAAGGGTGAAATAAACATAAACAAGATAGTGGGCAAAGTAAATAAAGAGACAATGGCGATATGAGCAATGAACACAAATAAGAATAAACGCCAAAGCACACTCAAACACAATCAAATGATCACGGAGTTCGGACCTTCCGTCCTACGTCTCCGCTCCCCACTTCCGGGGAGAAATCTACTATCACAATCTGGTTTGGAAGCCGGAACTTCTACACACTCGGTTTTCTAGCTAACCGAAAACTCTACAACTCACACTCTTGCAAACTCACTCTACGCCCTCACAAGTGTTGGACCTAGCCGTATCTCCCTCAAGTGCTCGGTTACAACCTCTCCCTAGGTTCGTCAACCGACGCCACTCCTCTTGGGACGATCCCCGACTCTCACCATATACTCCTCTCGGTGTACAAGTAACAAAGTGATCTCACAAGATAGGCTCAATACAAAGTGTTTGTTTTCTACAATGGATGAGAACGAATTATAAGCTCATTCTCTAAGTTACACAAACCCACAACCCAATTATACTATGAATGTAAATACAATAAGCTCAATGGTTGTGTGTGTGTAAGTAAAGAGAAACAAATCAAAACTAAACTCAATATAATTCTAGCATATAGAAATTATGAATAAAACAGTAAATAGTTAGAAATAGAGTTTAGGAAATCTTCTCTGAAAAACAAGATGGAGAGGAGGATTAAAATGAAGCTCAAACAATGTAGATGATCTTCTCCACTTGTAAAACAATCTTCATAAACCAAACAAACTTTAAACCTAACTAAAACCCATGTTAAAACTCTTTTTAAACTTCTTTAAAACTTTCCATTGGGTTAAGTTGAGAACTGAGATCAAGGGAGTATTTATAGCCTCCCAAGACCTCAGCTAAGAACCCCAAACAAAAGACCAAAAAGCCCCAAACAACAGCTATAGAAAATAGCCGTTGGGTTTGAAAAGACAGTGCGACGGTCGACCGCGAAGGTCATCAAAGCAGAGAGAACTTCCAGAGAGTTCGACGGTCGACCGCGAGGAATTTTTAGCTTGACGGTCGACCGTCACGGTCGACCGTGAAAGTTTCTACTGCCCACTAAGATAAAAACATAGGCGCGGTCGACCGTGGCAGTCGACCGCAAACTGACATATGAAATAGACAGTTTTGAAATAGATTTTTGATTTTAAAAGCCTGTTTAAAAATATCATCATTTTGTAAAACTTTGGGAAATGATTGTAGACATGATAATACACATGCTACAAAAACTGGTTTATAAAAAGGACTTCCCAAATAAGAAATATCATCATTTTGTAAAATAGTCCAAAACACAAAAATGTAAACATATGAATTTTGACATTTTAGCTTAACCATGTTTTGAAACAATACAAAATGATTATGTAGACTTAATAAAATATGTATATGATTATTGTTAAGTCCAAAAACTAAGAATATAATATTTTTACAAATATGCATATTTTATGCAATATATTCTTAAACACAATAATAAATATGAAATATGTAATCTCATATTTATAAACATGAAAACCAAAACATGCATGTATATATATAACTATATATATACATAGAAACCAAATACGTGTGTGTATATATGATTGAGCTTAACATACTTAACACACATAATATAAATCCTAAACTAATTATCCAAGCTTGATCTTGATCTTCAATAAGCTTGACTTGGTACACTATGCGGATGAAGCTGAACTTGGATCTTGAACTTGAGTTGCATAAGCTTTACTCCACAATTCCACCAACCTCCATTTGATATCGTCGTTGAAGTGCTATTCCATCCATCCTCTAACATGTTGTTTGCCTAGAATAAATACAAAACACAAATACTAGACAAATAATATTAGATGTAAATTATTTGTAAATCATCATCAAAACAAGAATGCCAACAGATAGGTGATTCTCATGATATCTTGAGAATAGTGGTGTGAAGCGACACGGTGGAGCACAGGATAGAGCGTGAAGCGGGTCGGAAGAACGAAGAATCAAAGATTTCAGTTCTCAGCCTGATGAGTCAACTGACGGGTTGATGAGTCGACTGACGGTTGATGAGTCGACTGACAGGTTGATGAGTCGACTCAAGAAAACGCCTCCAGATAGCAAAATGCTTCTGCTGAGTCGACTCATGA
>BQKN01060819.1:54991-80238 GCA_022839385.1 Asparagus kiusianus | reverse complement strand
GAAAACGCCTCCAGATAGCAAAATGCTTCTGCTGAGTCGACTCATGAAAATCATGAGTCGACTCATGCAGGCCAGCACAGTTTGTGCACATTTTGAGTCGACTATGAGTCGACTGGTGATCATGAGTCGACTCATCTCAGTCATAAGTCGACTCATCAAGGTTTCCTAGGCAGACTTGGTTTCTATTTGGAAGGAATCCTAGCTGGGTTTGGTTTTGGTTATTTACCAGATTACCACTACGTTGTAAACCCTATAAATAGGGATTGTTTAGGGTTTCTAAAGAAGAGGTGAGAGACCAGATGTAGTCCTAAAGAGTTTTAGGTCTAAGTGAGATCCTAATCAAAAGGATCAGGGTTTAGATTGTGAGGATCTATGAGATCTTAGATCAGAGAGAGATTCTAATCATTGTATTAGGGTTTAGAGAGGATTGAGAGGTTGTTCTCGATTCTAGTGAGATTATGAGAGAGAGATTGTAATCTTTTGTTCTTCATAATCTAGATAAGGTATTTTCCTTCGCCATACTGAATTATTCTTGTGTTTTAGTTGTCTTCTTCTCAACCCACCTTTTGGTAATTCCGCGACCAAAGGGTGCTCGTACGGCTACTCGTATCAAAGATTGTGAAGACAAAGATCTTGGTGGACACTACGACGGGAATGCGAATTTTTCTTGGAAGTTTAATTCACGTTCGGGTGTAAGAGTAGGTGGGCATTTCAAAATCACGGTGTATCACAAAGTCAACACATGTAGCAATCCTCGGTTGGAGATGAATAATAAGCATGCGTCCTCCTCTTTTATATATCGATTGATTTTACCGTATCTGAGGGAGGATCTTGATCTACGGCCAAAAGATATTCGTCTTTTAGTGCATAAAGCGATCAACTTGGATGTATCATACAATAAGTGTTGGAATGCTAGGAGGAATGCGATGATAAAAATATTTGGGGATTGAGACAAATCTTATGAGATCTTACCGTATTATCTTGAAGTACTCAAAAGAGAAAATCCTGGGACTGTATATGAAGTTTCATCAGACCCTCTTGATGGCGAAGAACGACGATTCATAGGTGTATTTTGGGCATTTGGGCCTTGTATTGAGGGTTTCCAATATTATCATTCTCTTCTTAGTATTGATAGCACCCACTTATACAGCAAGTACAAAGGCATTTTGCTTCTTGCCACCGGAGTTAATGCGGATGGCGGTTTGTTTCCTTTGGCGTTTGCAGTGGTTGATGTTGAAAACACAGAGAATTAGGTGTGGTTTTTTGCATGCATACGATATCATATCCCTCGTGTGGGGCCGCGGCCGATTACATTCATATCTGATAGGATGAAAGGAATTCCAAGAGCACTCCAACAACATTTTCCATCACCACATGCATATCGTTATTGCTTGCGACATATTAGGGATAACTTCAAGAAGAAATATGGAAACAGTCAGGTTTAAGATCTTCTTTGGCAAGCTGGCTGTGCAACAGAAAAATTAGTTTATGACCAAATACGATAGAGGATTAAGTTTATTTCTTGAGCTGCACATGATTGGATCGAAACGAGTTTAGGACCACATAATGTTGATAAGTGGGCTTTATGTGAAGATGGCAGGAGACGGTTTGGTATGATGACTACGAACACTTCAGAGAGTTTCAATGGCGTTCTCAGGGGAGCACGTGATATGCCAATACAATCACTAGTTGCTAAAATATTTTATAGACTTAATAACTTCTTTCTACGACGTTGCGTACTTGGTGAAAATATCCGCTCACAGCTCACACCGAAGGTTGATGAAATGCTAGCGGCTCGAATTATGCAAGCTCGATCCTTTCATGTTGTAAGATACAGTTTTAATGAATGGGACGTCATTAAGGGAATATCACATAGAGAAAGTTGCTCTTACAAAGTTAACATGTTAGTGGATCACACATGTACGTGCACATACAATGTACCACAACTACAATAAATTCCTTGTTCACATGTTGTCGCGGCTTGTTAGGATCTACAATATGGTGTGAGGATTTCACATTATAAGTTCGTCGCGAGTTGGTATTCTACTTGCAACTATCAACAAACGTACAAAGAGTATTTTCGTCCACCATATGATAGTCGACATTGGACATAAGACGGGCCACGAATACTACCTCCTTTGTATAAAAGGTCGGCGGGGCACCCTCGCTCCATACGAATTAGAAATTGTATGGATGACAGTCGTGAAGGAGTTAGGAGGAGAAATAAGTGTAGTAGATGCGATCAATCGGGCCTTAACAAAAATACTTGTCCAACTAGGATTAGGCATTGATGTTGTAATTTGTAGCGATTTCGTTCTGTGTTTGTTTTCATATGTTATTTGTGATTGTAATTTGTAGTGTTTCATACTATGTTATATAAATTTAATGTTTGGTTTCAAGTTATTACTTTCTTCACGTTGCGCATTCGTTTGTTGTTTATATATTACTAGGTCGGTTGTTTATATATTACTAGGTCAGTATTTCAACAGAAAGATCTAACACATTGTACGTTGTCTTCTAATATTATTCTCAGTTATATTCATTATGGATCTGGGACCGATACGCCTCGACGATTTGACCCTCCACGCAAGCCACGTTTCAGACCATATTAGCTCGGGACAGGTAAAACATCTTTTGTATATATTCCTTAGCATTGACACTAATTTTAATTTTTCTCAATATACTTAATTGTGTACTTTTTTACGTGCAGCCCATACCAGACATCACCATGATCGAGCATTCCCAGAGTCATTCGGCTTGGGTCATTGAGGATGCGAGAGTACTAAAGCTGATTGCTCAGGTCGGTTTCTGGGAGTGTTTGACGGTTCGATATATTAGGCTTGATTGGCCGCTTATCACTGCACTGATTGAGAGGTGAAGGCCAGAGACCAACACCTTTCACATGCATATAGGGTAGTGCACTATCACCTTACAGGACGTGGCCGTCATACTTGGGCTCCAGATCGATGGACCAGCAGTTACGGGCACTGATGATCATAGTTGGCCTGAAGTATGTGCTAGGCTTCTTGGCCAGGTTCCCGACTTGAGGAATGGTGCGATGAAGCTATCGTGGCTTCATCAGACATTTCAAGGCGACATACCAGAGGATGTCAGTATGGAGACGCTTCAGTTTCATGCTCGTGCGTACATATTGCACATGATAGGGTGCGTGCTTTTTCCTAATGCGAGCAAGAATCTTGTACATGCACAATGGCTACCACTGCTAGAGAATTTTGACGTATGCGACGCACTATCGTGGGGCAGTGCGGTGTTAGCATACTTGTATCGAGAACTGGGTAGAGTATCCCTGATACAGAATAAAGAATTCAAGGGATGCTGCACATTGATACAGATTTGGTCATGGGAGCGCATTCATATTGGACGCCCTACTTTACTTATACACCGTGACCTACAGGGGCAGTTTCCTTTGGCATACAGGTATAATTGTACACACAAATTTTATTCGTACTGAATTTGTACTTATATATTCTCTATTATGCATATAGGTATAACGTGCTGTACACTAAGTACCGATCAGCGACGCGCCATTGTGAGTTTTACCGAAATGAGCTTGATGGCCTCCAACACAAATAGGTAAATATAAATCTCAAATCGTTATAAATATTATAGTTTTGTTGTTGATACTGATAAATGTTTTATTTTATTTCAGTTCAAGTGGAGGCCCTATACATCGTCGGAGCTCGATATGCAATCTCTTGCACCCATCTGCCGAGATACTCCTGACTTGTGGAGAGCCAGAGTTCCATTGATTTCTTAGGAGATCGTGGAGATGCATGTCCCTGACCGTGTGCTACGGTAGTTTACGCTCTCTCAGCATGTGCCAGATCCTATCGAGTAGATCGATCGTCGACGACGACCTACTTCGCACCATACCGACTGGGCCGTAGTCCGTGCGGCCTACATAGATAAATGGGCTCACAGGTAGGATTTCATCTAGGATACGAGGCCCACAGCTGTTGACTATATCACGTATATACGTTGGTATTGGGATATCACACGTAGATGGATCACGCGTGACCCATAGCCATCAGCTGGACACATGCCACGCCCACCGACAGACAGTTACATCCCTAGTGGGATGAATGAGAGAGATTACGTAAGTTTCTAAATTAAATTATAACATTTTTTATCAATTTGGTACTTAATAAATTGTTTACCTCACAAGTCCGTGCTTTTGATAACATTGAGGCTGATATTGATGCGCACGTGCCTGAGATTCAGGATTCGCTGGCGTTAGGACTCCTCAGCAGGATCAAGAAGACCATAGCGCAGATGTTTCATAAGACTCACGTCGACGAGTTCGCAGGTCGTAAGGACAAGTCTCGATCATTTGGGCAGACATACACTCGGCGCCGACGGCCACGTGACGATGACGCCGGTACTTCGCATGCCGATGGAGCCGGCACTTCGCATGCTGATGGAGCCGACACTTCTCAGCCTCATACACAGCCGGATACTCAGATAGTCGAGGCTCATCAGTAGGACCGCGGGGGCGGGGAAGAGCGTGGGAGAGGGGGAATAGAGGGAGAGGAAGGAGAGGAGCTATATTGGGTTGTATTTGAACTTATTTTGTTAAAATTTGTAACTTTAATGAATTTTCAAATACTATACTTTTGTGAATCAATTATTGTTCATATATGTACTCTTTTTGAGTATTGTTTGATTCGTGCGTGTTTAAATCATATATATATTATAGTAATTGTTGTTAACAGGTAAATAGTTATATATATGAGTTAAAATAGGTATATGTGTACAAAACATGCACAACACAGCAGCCTGTGCATGTTTAGTAAAACCTACAGCTTCACGTGAGTTCAACTCCCGTGAAGTTGCAGTATAAATTTCCCAGAGAGCGACTCTCTGGGAAATTTGGCCTGTAACTCCACGGGAGTTGAACTCCCGTGGAGTTTTTAACACTCTAACAGACTTCACGGGATTTCAACTCCCGTGAAGTCTGTTGTGTTGGTAAAACTTCACGGGAGTTCAACTCCCGTGAAGATTTTTAAAGAAATTAAACTTCACGGGAGTTCAACTCCCGTGAAGTTTAAAAATATATTAAACTTCACGGGAGTTGAACTCCCGTGAAGTTTTGTAATTTTTTTTTTCAGAAACCGACCTGGTTTCAGCGACAGGGCTGAAACCAGGTTGGTTTTTATAATTAAGTTTGAAAGGGGGTCGTTTGTTGTAAATAAAAGTCCAAATAGGACTATTTCGAAAATTTGTCCTTGTTTGCTATTATTATTATTACTAGGGTTAATTGCACATAATCGTTGTTCTGAAGTTACTACAAGGCGCTTATGTGCAATTAGCCCTAATTATTAATAATGTGGTATATAGATAAGAGGGAGCAATATACTTAGTTGCATGAAACTACGATTGTGCGTCTATGATTGTAGTTATAGCTGGATTGTAGTTATAGCTGCTTGATTTAGCGAAGAGATTTTTACAATTTATGGTTTCAACTATCGTGCAGATTTTTTTTTTCGGGGTTATCAAATAGAAATGGTAGGAAGGTATATTTGGAGAGCTAGTGTCTCTGTGTTGATGACTTCGTACTGCGAAAATCAAGCAACTTTATTTTAAAGAACACTACAATCAGAAGAGGTACCGGCGCTGCTTGTAGCCCCAGGTTCAAGCGTACGGACTCCACGCTCTTGAAAAAGCACACCCATTAGGTCCTCTCTGCTTCTTGGAATGCTCATATCTATGAAATGAGCATTTTCACATGTAAACTTCAGGAACTCCCCGGTCAGGCTCACTATCAGCAATGGGTCACCAACAGTCACGAGGGCTGTAGCCAATCTGTTATGGAAAGTAGCCCCTCTTAGATTGCGAAGTAAATTACGAAAGGCTCCAGGGAGTAGTGAAACAATATCCTCCTGTCTCAAAACATCCACTAGACTGTTAAGAACCCGCCCTGAGTTCAGGTAGACGAGACCGATCGTGATAACCAGTTTTAGTACCATTGAAGGATAGTAATTATTCGCATTTAGTTCGGATGCCTTAATCCAGTGAATCATCCCAGGCCGGTCAAATAGCAACTGTTGTATCAAGTATGAAAAACAACTAAACGATTGCATAAAGGAAAGTCGGTCACAGGAATCAGTAGTAAAGCAGCAAAATGTATCCGAACAACCAATTGCCTCAGCAAAGGAACCTTTCGTTGTATAGAAATAGCATCCACGAGCTGACACCATAAATAGCAGCCGTTCTATTAGATATAGGAGACAAGGAGGAGATATATAATCTACTTCTTTCCGCCAGTTGCTTGGAAAAGTACTCCCCAGTGCAGCTTGGAGGCTCGACACAAGCGACATATTTCTACATTCTGGTTCCTTCTTGCTCAGATGCTCTATGAATGGTTTCCAAGGGCCCATATCATCCAAACGGTTCACGATAGTTTCATACAGTTCCTTACTCAGCTTCTCAGAAGCCATGATAATCATTGCAGCCCTACCAATCTTGCCATATGTCAGTTTTCCGGTGATGGCATCAATGAGAGCATCCATCAATAATTCCTTCGCAAGGTCCTTCTCTCGCAGACAAATTGCATTCTTCTTTATTTCTGGTCTCCAATCTACAGGAAAAGCAATGCCCACAAAAGATCTCAGTGTTTCAGCAAGGGTCTTTTGTAATGTATTGAAATGTGATTTTGTGTGGGTCGGTCGAAAATTGATCAGAAACTTTGACAACTGGTAGATACGCAGCAGAACTACACCTCGACTCCCTGAAGGAATACCGTTTCTTACGGAGAACCGGTTGAGTTCTTCCAGACACATCAATACTCCCATACCAACAGAAACTAATTCTGAAACCCAGTAACTCTCTGAAGCAAGAACAAACTGGTCATTTTTAACAAGTGCCAGTTTCCCATACCTCTTACAGGAACTGAGGTCACTCTGTCTCAACCATAGAGAATCTGCATTGCAGGCAACATAATTCCTCTCATACTTTCTGTGAAAGCCGAAGTAATTCATACAAAAAACTTCGGGTCGCCCACTTCCTTCTTTAGGAAGATCGTCAAACTTCCGAAGGAAGTCTAAAAGACTACAAACATTTTCCCTCCAGATATTCCAAACAAACACCATTGTCTCCGAAGAGACAATATTCTGTAGCATCTTAATTACCTGTCTCTCTGGATTGTCATCAATATCAGTTTCCAAATGAAACTTTGAAAGATCAGACTTAATATGGAGATCAAGAATTTTACGAGAAGAAAAAACTTGTGTCTTCATGTTTTTAAGTCTTTGAGAAGCATGCAGGATTCTTGCAAGATCTCCCAAGCCATTTGCTGTATCTTCTAGTATGCCAATCTCCAGAACAATTGATTCAAAAGAGCCGTGTGAACTTTTCTCAGCCAAAACTTTGGCTCTCTTTAACATATCTCCCTTCTGTTTAAATTCCTTTAGGGGCCACCCATTACTTCCAGTTGTCCAGAGAGAATTCGTGACAACATAGAGAAGAATTACCCTCGCGGATGCTTCAAATTTCCCAGCCTTTTCAAGCATATCAGCTTGAAGAATAAGATTACCATTCAATTGTGCGATATCTGCAGCTTCCATAAAGTTCTTTAATTCTACCTCCATTGAAAATAATTCATCAAGATATCCTCTCTCCTTTAGGAAACTGCGTGCCTTACTTATGGAGTTGAAAGCTTTAACAAACTTCATCATATGTTTTGAATCTTTAAGCTTGTGATAGTGAGCAGCACACCTTTCCAAAAATTCAAAGTCTATCTCTTCCCAGTGCACTCTACCTGCTTCTATAATATCAGATGTCCGGCATCCTCTCCAATGCTCAATATAACGCAATCCTACATCCAATATGTTACCCCGAGAGCAAACAGACAAACACTCAGAGTAATAGTTCCCCTTAGCATATGCCTTTGCTGCAAGTGACCAACATCCAGCCTGTGAAAAGCAATCCCCTGCATCCTGAAGCCTAGAGTCGCCGCATTTCTCCAAATAAATGGTGCCTTAATCAACAAAAGTGAAGTAGTACAGTATTAAATACCCCAATGTTTAAATTTCAGGTAACTAAAAAGTGGAGCACAGTGTAATTCGTCTAGTGAGTTTGTAAGATTTTGATTGGTGATTGACCACAAGCGGGATTTTGATGTCTGCAAACAGTTCTTACTGACTGGGGCATGGCCAAACGTTGGATTACTGTTTTACCAGTCGGGGTTTATTTAGAGAGATCGGGGTTGGATGTGATGGATCTAGTAATATCATCCTCGATTTTGGCTATCGATGCTCATCTCAAGGTTGGTGAAAAATCTTAAATGGATTAAACCAAATTGCAGTTACTAGAAGCTGTACTAGAGTTTGAAGAGAGTATGAGGGGATTACAGTGCTGTCAATATTTTAGAAGGGGCCACCAGTCCTAAGACAACAAGTGAGGGTTTAGAGGCAAATCGTAATAATATTTAACCATGGAGATTATAGTGAACAGGACTCCTATTCTTTCACAATAGTTGATATTAGAGGGTACATACTGCATGAGATTTTATATCAAAGTCATCTCTAAACCTTAATTTGGAGCATATTTGTTAGAACTATAATACTTGAAACATCGAGGGGTTTTACCTTAACAATTTCTAATAACATGCAGTTTCCAGTACGGGTTTTCAAAACAAACATTTATTTCCTCATCGGAAGGTACCCACATATTATCTAGGCATAGCATTAATGGGTCCTCCCAAATCATCAGTGCAGGTATATGCAACATAACATACAATATATTCTAGAGCTAGTGGCTAGCATCTGCTTGAAAAATGAAGATAAAATGTAATGTTTAAACCTGCTTTTTGAAAATCCTTCAACTCAATATAGCAACTGGCTTCTAATTCTACTTTGCCAATACTTTCATAAATCTCAGCACGTTCAAAGCAGATAGTAGCCATTTCATAGTTTCCCTCATTAAATAACTGCAAAGTAACAAGCAGGCAACATTGAGAGGTGCAAACAGTTCTAGAAAAAGGTATATGATCTATAAAGGAAGACCCAAAATACATTGAAAAGCATGATATCCAACCTTAGTACCACGGTCTCTCCAATCCTCGCTGCTGCTTGCAACGAACATAGACTGAGCAAAAGAGCTATCCAGCCATCTAAATATAACAAGGCCCAGCTTATTCCAGTAATCAAACATAGGTTGTGAGTAATCCTCATGATTCTCGCATATCCATAACCTTTGCCTAGTGCGAGTGATGGCAACATATAATTGCTTCAATTCAGAACAAAGAATATTGTGATGCGCAATTTCAAATCTTTGGAATGAATTTGTACTGGGATCCAGTAGACACTGTGAGTTCATATAATCATAAATCACTCTCCAATGGTTTTGTAAATGTGAGTCTCCAAAGAAGTTGTACACCAGAACATCCTGGAGAGCGGAAAGATATGAGAATAGAGAAAAGCTCATTATATATCATAAGAAAGCACCCATTTTACCTGGAACTCCAAGCCTTTGCATTCAAGTATTGTCAAAACAAGTGCATGTTTCCGAACATTTTCAGGAACTTTTTGCTTAGATAACTCGTCACGCACAAGTATAACTTGATCTGCTCCAAAACCATTAAAATGGCTACAGCTGCTGTCTGTGGAATGACCAAAAAGAGTCATCAATGCATTTTCATCACATCTAGATCGCAGCAGAATTGGTGGTTCTCCAAATATAAGACTTGTCTCTGGCTCTAAGCGATCAAGTGAGTGAGGAAAATAGAAGCAAAGAATGTCAATTACACTTTGAGCCAATTTTAGCACACCAGCATGTGTCCGGAAGTTTTGGTTCAAATGAAACATATCAGAAATAGACTTGCTTTTTCCTTTAAAGCTTTTCATAGGATCACAACTAGGATCTTGGAGGAACACAGTGTAAAACAAAGACCTTATATCTTCAAATCGGTAATCAACACCCCGGGCAATAGTTTGAGCAGTATCGCCTGCAAACACAAACCCTTCAGAAAAATTTTTGCACACATATTTAAAAAGAGAGATCTGTCTCATGGTAAGATCCTGAACTTCATCAATATATACAAAATCCATTTGGACACCCACATTTCTACCATATACTCTGGCTCTGCGATGAAGATCACATACTAAATCAGACATGTCAAACTCTCTATTTCTACGCTTCGTCTTTTCATAAGCTAGAAAAATATCATATATAATTTCCCTAGCATCACAGTTTAATGAAGATGCACGCCGTTCAGATAGACCAACATAAGCCTCTCTGTCGAGCCGGCTATCAAAAGGCACATTAGATGTAATGTCACCTTTTAAATGAGAAATTATCTCCGTGAAAACAACTGAAGAATCAAGCTTCTTGGTCAGCTGGGTATTAAAGTGAGGCCAGTATGATGATAAAAATCTGGGATATGTGACCTCCTTCTTTCTTATAAGTGTTTGCAAAGCAAATGATCTTGAAACTCCAGTTCTTTTAAGCGAGAGCTCACCATCATCAAACTTATCAAAAAATGAATTCCCCAAACTTCCATCAAGCATTACCAGAAACTTCTGAAAGGTTATTATAAGGGGATAGTGCTTCTGTGTGATATTCTTAAATGAGTCAGGGATGTCTGAGAAAGCATTTAGGCTATCACCAATATCATACATATCAATACCAGTCTTGGATGAATATTCACCGCCACATAAGAAGCTGGATATAGAAACCAAGCAAACAAAAGGTAAGAAACATCTTACAGGATGAAGAAAAAGCTTGAGCATCAAAGATATGAATGTGTGAGCCATGAAGAAAAAGCTTAAGCGTCACAGATATGTGCAGCCATTGCCGACAAGAAGATGTTATTAGTGAAAAAGTCGGACCTGTGCAAGCTTCTAATTTTGATAACCTAAAGACTATAAAGCTTCATAATTGAACTTAATATGGTACACAATCAATCAAATGAATTACTGAGATGTTAGTGATTTTTTTTTAATGCATTGTTGTTTAAATTGCACCCATAATTTAGTGTCTCCGGTACCTTATTCCTTTCTAGGGATAATTCTTTAATGCTTTTCCACACCAACCACAGTCCTAATCCCTTGAATTTAATTGCAATTTGAGATAAAACTACTCTTTGTCCCTTGTAAATTAGAGGAGGAATGGACTGCAAAAGTTCTTCAAAGAGTTTCTCAGTTTAAAATCTAGATACCAAACCAAGTCCAAGAACAAACAAAAATTGGCAAACTAAAAAGCAAATTTGGAAGTGCAAACAATCTTATAAATATCATTAACAGCTGCCATAGTGGGGGTAAATTCCTTATCTCCTCTGTATATAAAGCTCTGATTAGCTTTTCCCCTCCTGTTCCTTGGTTCAATACTGTCTGGGAGAGATTAAACTTCCCGAAACATTCTTTTGTGCTCTGGCTTGCCTCCCAGTCCAGATTATTAACTCAGGATAGGTTATGTAAAATGAGTATTATAACCTCAAATCAATGTGTTCTATGTCCTGATCATCGCCAAGCTGAGGAATCATGTCAACATCTTTTCTTCGATTGCCCATATTCAGCTCAGGTCTGGAATAGTGTAATGGATTGGTTGAACTTTTCCTGGAGGTCCTGTTGTTGTGCGCAGCAAAAATTTCGGCAGCACCTCCGGTGCGCAAGGTGCACAACAAGAGATTAGATCACAACGGAATTCTTGTTTCTCAAAGGAAACAAGAACCAAAAGCCAGATATCTCATCAAAGTGAGATATCAGCTCTTCCTCTCGTCAGCTTTAGGACTGCGCGTCGAGGGATCCTACAAGCTATTACAAATCACGGCAAAAACATAACTTTTACGTGGTTCGGCAAATAGCCTACGTCCACGGGGCAAGGAGGGGGAGATCTACTATTAGAGGGAGAGATACAATTGGAGTTTATAATCAACCCTCTCACAAACTCTCAGATCCCTCACACAAATACTCTCTCAAAGGGGGCCCCCCCCCCCACAAATCAAAGAACAACTACAAAAAGACTTTGCTTCTTCTCTATGAATAGCCGCCAAAATCTCTCCTGTAGCCACAAATCCTCAAGATCTGGTCCTCTGCCTCAATTCGTAGCCGCCCACAAAAGACTCCAGCCTTGCACACTTTGTGCTCACGAAACCCTAGGCTATTTATAGCCTATGTGGAATCGGTTTTCGGGTGGGCCTACGCACAGCAACCAACTTGCCTTGCACGCGTTTTTTTTTCTCAGCTCCGAATTCACATGGTTCATGGGCCCCACGTTCACAATTCTCCACCTCGGTGAAGTTTCTTCCAAAAAACTGAGCCGACACCAACCAAACCAAATGTCCCACTCATTCGACAACAAGTCGAGGACCCGAACGAGAGTCCAAACAATCTCACCCCCATCAACTAATCCAAACCGGCTGAATCAAATATGACTGCCTACGTATCCTCTTGCCCAAGGAATCAAGCCGAACGTAGTTCACCCAATGGCCTACAAAGGCCTCAACACCGAAGAATGTTCAAAAGCTCCAAACAATGACCAAACTTCACTCCTGAAACAACTTTGGTCAACATATCCGTAGGGTTGTCCTTCGTGTGGATCTTCTCCAGTATGACGTCTCCTTCATCCAAAACGTCACGAACAAAATAGAATCTGACATCGATGTGCTTCGTACGCACATGATAAACCTGGTTCTTCGCCAAATAGATAGCTGACATGCTATCACAATATACCCGAAGAGTCTCCTGTGCAATCCTCAAGTTCTCTAATAATCCCTGTAACCACAAAATCTCTTTCACAGCTTCAGTCAACGCCATATACTCTGCCTCCGTAGTGGAGAGAGCCACTGTAGACTGAAGTATGCATCTCCAACACACCGGTGTTCCTGCTAGTGTAAACACATATCCGCTAGTAGACCGGCGCTTGTCCAGATCCCCCGCATAATCAGAATCCACGTAACCAATACAATCCTGCCTGTTCTTTTCATTCTTCTGAAATACCAAACCAACATCCACGGTATCTTTGATATACCGTAGAATCCACTTCACGGCCTCCCAATGACCCTTCTCGGGGTCGTGCATGTATCTGGATACCATACTCACGGCCTGTGACAAATCTGGCCTTGTACACACCATTGCATACATCAAGCTACCCACAGCATTGGCATATAAAACTTTGGACATGTATTCCCGGTCCTCAACTGAAACAGGTGACATCTTAGCTGATAGCTTAAAGTGGAGAGCCAATGGAGTACTCACCGCCTTAGCATTGCCATCATAACTGAATTTCTTCAGCATCTTCTGCAAGTAACTCCTCTGTGTCAACTTTAACCTCCCCTTCACATTGTCTCTCTCGATTTCCATACCCAATATCTTCTTTGCTTCTCCAAGATCCTTCATCTCAAATTCGGATGACAGCTTCTTTTTTAACTTCCTAATAGCTGAAGTATTCCTGAAAGCTATGAGCATATCGTCAACATATAATAGCAAATATATATACTCGCCATTCTGTAGCTTGTGCATATAAACACACGGGTCATATGGGCTTCTCGTGTACCCTCGGCCAATCATAAAGCCGTCGAATCTCTTGTACCATTATCACAGCGATTGCTTCAATCCGTAAAGAGACTTCTTGAGCTTGCATACTAATTCTTCCTTTCCTGCAGCTTTGAACCCCATAGGTTGTGTCATGTAGATCTCCTCTTCTAAATCTCCATGTAGAAAGGCTGTTTTCACATCCATCTGGACCAAATCCAAATCTAGCTGTGCCACCAATGCCAATAAAATACGAAACGACGAATGTTTTACAACAGGTAAAAATACCTCGTTGTAATCAACGCCCTCTAGCTGTGCATATCCCTTGGCAACCAATCTGGCTTTGAATCTAATTTTCCCAATAGAAGATCCCTCTTTCTTTGCATACACCCACTTGCATCCAATAGCCTTCTTACCTTTCGGTAGCTTTGCAAGTTCCCAAGTGTCGTTCTTATGAAGAGACTGCATCTCTTCCTCCATGGCTTCCTCCACCTATTCGAATCAGAGCTTGACTCTGCTTCCTTGAATGTAAAAGGAACCAAATCATCAACGACTTCTGCTGATAAAGCATATGCAACCATGACATCGTTATATCTAGCTGGCCGACGAATGTTTCTTCTTGGTCTATTAGCCGCAATGGACTCCTGAACATGACCCTATTCCTGAGTCCCAGCATTTACTGTATCCTCTAAGTGCCCGGCTGTCATCTCATCTCCTCCCAGTGTCACCTCTGTAGGAGCCTCAATGGATACAATGCTATCTGGAGTGGGTGGAGTCACATCATCCTCCACCTGCTGCAATATCTCCTAAGGAACTTGAGGCTTCATCATGTACGCCTCGTCAAATGTGACATTCCTGCTAATAACTATCTTCTTATCCTGTGGATCCCATAACTTGAAGCCTTTAACTCCATCTCTAAATCCCACAAAGACTGCTTTTCTCGCCCTCGGATTCAATTTACCATCATTGACATGGTAATAAGCTGGACACCCAAATATTCGAAGCGACTCATAGTCACTAGCTACCGAACCAGACCAACGCTCCAACGGAGTCTTCCCCTGTATCGTAGTGCACGACAACCTATTCACGAGATGGATCGCATAAACCAACGCTTTGGCCCAAAAGGATCTTGACAATCCACTCTGCGTCATCATACATCGCACCTTCTCCAGCAAGGTACGGTTCAATCTCTAAGCCACCCCGTTCTGTTGCGGTGTCTCACGTATTGTGAATTGTTGCCTAATGCCGTGATCCTAGCAAAACTGTAGAAATGGATCACTCTTATACTCTCCCCCGTTATCTGAACGTAGAGTCTTCACCTTTCTACCTGTCTGCAGCTCCACTTTCTTCTTCCACTCCACAAAAATATCCAGGACCTGATGTTTATGCTTCATCGGATATACCCAATTTCTCCTGGAATAATTATTAATGAAAGTGACAAAATAGTTGGCCTTACCAAGTGATGTGTGCTTGGAAGGGCCCCAAACATCTGTGTGAATATAGTCCAATATACCTTGGGTATTGTGAATAGCGGTGCCGAATTTCACTCTTGTCTTCTTCCCAAGTATGCAATGTTCACACAGCTCCATCTTGCAGGTCTTCACACCCTGTAATAGCCCCTGCTTCGCTAATACCTGCAGGGACTTATCACCAGTGTGTCCTAATCTCATGTGCCATAAGTTGGTAGTATCCTCCTCTGTGGTAATCGAAGCTGCCAGACCCCCTGTTACTGTCTTGCCCTTCAAGTAGTATAGGTTATTTTTCCTGACACCTCACATCACCACCATGGACCCCTTTTTGACCTTCAGAGTCGCATTCTCTAAGATCACCTGATAACCAGCTGCCTCCAAAGTTCCAAGCGAAATGATATTTTTCGTCAATTGAGGAACGAATCTCACTTCTTTCAGCTCCTGAGTCACCCCGTCACACATCCGGATCCGTACTGTACCAATACCACCAATAGGGCATACGTGATCATTACCCATGAGCACGACATCCCCTCTTTCCAACTCCTCAAAGCTGGAGAACCAATCCCTCCTAGGACAAATATGGTATGTAGCACCAGAATCAATCATCCACTCCGTAGAGTCAGCGTAACAAACTGACGGTAATGCAGAGCAAGAATAGCCTGAAGAATCCGTATCTGAATTGTCGTCACTAGCCTTGACAACATTCACTTCCGAAGCTTGTACAACTTTCCTTTTATTCTTCCCAGCTTTATCTTTCAACTTTGGGTAGTGGTTCTTCTAATGTCCTTCTTCTTTGCAAAAGAGACATTGATTCCTACCAATATTTCTATGGCCACCTCTTGACTTCGATCTTGAGCGATCACCTGGACGACGGTTTGGACCACAGCCTCGAACTGCTAATGCATCTTCCGATGCCTTCTCGGAGGGTTCGCCATCACTCTTCCTCAACTCATAATTCACCAAAGCTAAGGTCACCTCCTTGTAGCTAACCGTAGTTCTTCCATTTATCATAGTGAGAACAAACGTTCCAAAATCATCCTCCGGCAACGAACACAATAGTAGCATCGCCTTATCTTCATCCTCAACCATGATATCTACATTGGCCATATCCAAAATTAGCTTCGTAAAGTTGTTAACATGCTCCCGAACGGAAACTCCCCTCTTCATCTTGAATTGGTAAAACCTCTTCTTCAAGTGAAGCCGGTTCTCAATGCTCTTCGTCAGATACTTCTCATTGAGTGTTTCCCACATTCTCTTCGCCGACGTCTCGTTCATTACGTCATAAATAAGATCCGGCGTCAAGCATGACCGAATAACTCCACAAGCTCTACTATTCATTTTCTTCCAAACCTTAATTATCCTCCATATCAGCGGGTTTCTCTTGTAACTCAAGAGTCTCCTCCAAATTTTGTGCATCCAAGGCGTCCATCACCTGACACCTCCACAAACCGAAATTGATCTTACCGTCGAACTTCGGAACATTAATTTTTGTATTATTGATGCTCAGACTCTGTATCACCTTCAAAAGAGACGATCCCGATGTGCTTGTTTCTCCCATGTTGTCGATCTAATCTTCAAATAGGAATCCTTCAGCGAATCCTTCAAACAAGCCCCAAATCCAACCCGGAGCTCTAATACCACTTGTTGTGCGCAGCGGAAATTTCGGCAGCACCTCCGGTGCGCAAGGTGCACAACAAGAGATTAGATCACAACGGAATTCTTGTTTCTCAAAGGAAACAAGAACCAAAAGCCAGATATCTCATCAAAGTAAGATATCAGCTCTTCCTCTCGTCAGCTCTAGGACTGCGCGTCGAGGGATCCTATAAGCTATTACAAATCACGGTAAAAACACAACTTTTACGTGGTTCGGCAAATAGCCTACGTCCACGGGGCAAGAAGGGGGAGATCTACTATTAGAGGGAGAGATACAATTGGGGTTTATAATCAACCCTCTCACAAACTCTCAGATCCCTCACACAAATACTCTCTCAAGAGGGGGGGGGGGGGGCACAAATCAAAGAACAACTACAAAAAGACTTTGCTTCTTCTCTATGAATAGCCGCCAAAATCTCTCCTGTAGCCGCAAATCCTCAAGATCCGGTCCTCTGCCTCAATTCGTAGCCGCCCACAAAAGACTCCAGCCTTGCACACTTTGTGCTCACGAAACCCTAGGCTATTTATAGCCTATGTGGAATCGGTTTTTGGGTGGGCCTACGCACAGCAACCAACTTGCCTTGCACGCGTTTTTTTTTTCTCAGCTCCGAATTCACGTGGTTCATGGGCCCCACGTTCACACCTGTAACTGGTTGCATCTGTTTGATTGGTATAACAGCAACCTAAGAGGCAAAGGTTTTAAGAAGAAGCTTAAGAGGATGGTGCTTGCTGTGACAGTTTACTTAGTGTGGCAGGATAGAAACTTAAGAATTTTTCAAGGAAGAGCTCGTGATCCAGCTATTCTTTTCAGAGTAATAAAGTTCAATGTTTTTACTAAAATTTTGAATGATGATGCCCTGAAACATGTTTGAAAGTAGTTGAGGAGGTACAAAGTTAATTGTAATTAGTTTGGTTTTCCAGTGAAATATTGCTGGATACTATGATGTAATTACATTCTTTCAAGTGTTGATGAATAAAATTAACATTCATTGACCCAAAAAAAAAATGGCAAACTAATAAAAAAAAGCACCAGTAGCATAACAAAATGTATCCAGCACAGCAATAATATCTAAAAACATCTTTTGTTATTTACATTGTGATAACTTTTAGCATGAGGTCAGATCCACTTTTCCATTTCTCAGGAATTTATAATCGCTGTATCATAGTTTTTCACAAAGCTACAGCACTTCCTATTAACTGTGTGACATATCTATATCATTTCCCTATTAATTGAGTCATCCCACATTAAACGGTAACATACGGTTTTTTGCAAATCCAATATTAATTGAGTCATCCCACATCAAATGGTAACATACAGTTATTTGCAAATGCAATAACAGTTTAAAATAGTGTCCAAACAAATATATTAACAAAGCTGCTATTGTTTCTAGTAAAAGCACAATAAATCAGGAAATTTATGATTATGTAATACGCACAGACAAAAATTGGTAGCACGATCACAAATTATGATTTTAAGATCGTTTGATGCAAATCTACGAGTTATGACCATATTCATGCAAATTTATAAATAATATGCATGAGCCAGTGCCTTTATTTCGGTTTCAAAACTCGCAGATGAAATTGGTTTAGGTTTGGAAAGGTCCCACATCTTCGAAAAAGTTGCTTTTAGTGTAAACTTAAGATTTTGAAGTTTAGACATGCATGCATGTCGCCTGTTGAGTTTTAAAGGGACGCCACTGGATGTGACATCAAGCAAAATGATATTGGAGGCTCCATACAAAATATATAGTTTAGGTAATGAATCTTGCATATTCACCCAGCTTAAGCCTATATGAAGCTTCAACCAAAAAATTTCATTGTTAATCAAATTTTACGACAGAACACCTAGAATGGTAGATCAAATGAAATATATTGAAAAAAAAACTCATCAAATGTAGTACATTAAATAACATGTTGATTGTTAGGTAGAAAAATTTGTCAATTTCTATGAGTGCTCTGTGCACCAGCCGGACAAAATTTGATGAAAAAGCTTTAGAGTAACAATAACAAATGAATGCATAAAAGTTCCTTAGCAATTTAATAGCTCTAAATTATATTCGGTTTAAAAAAATAAACCTATACCACTAGAAAAGTTGATAAAAGTAGATCTGCCCTAAATCAGCCCTCAAACTTTCTTGAGAAACAGTTAAATTTCTATTTAATAGTGTTATATTAGGTCTAAGATTTTAAATGTCTAATGGAACTTGGATGAATGGCAACCAAGAAATTGATTTCCCTTCTTTAGGGTTTCTTGTTACCATACATTGCTGGTTTTATTGACAACTAAATTGGACAATGAGATAGTTCTGCACTAATTTTACTAAAGCTAAATTTACTCGTTTTCAGACACACAATCTAAGAAATTTAAGAATTTTAGTTAATAAAACCGACCTCTTCAAACGTTCAATGTGGTTACTGACAGCTGAACAGAGCTTTGGACTAACAGTTACAAATAGTTGACGCAAGAAATTCTCATCTGACACCAGTCCTTCAGATGGCTTCCATGGACTTCCAGAATTTTCGATAAGCAAATCATTATGCCCTCCAGATGAAAAATACCACATTCGTTCCTTTTTTATTAACTTCATTGTCAAAACAGTGGTCTTTCCCGTTCCTGATCTTCCAAGAATAAATGCAGTCTGAGGATAAAGAATAATATCTCTTTCATGATCAGTTACTTCAAATGGAAGATCAACCTCTTTTCCATCCGTACTAGATAGCAAGTGCTTGACAGTACCACATGTTAACGAATAGAACTTCATAAGTAGCAGACTCTCTGATACCTTCGAATTCTCAACAAACTTCACACATTCAATTGTTCCGCAATCTGATAGCTTCTCAGTTGGTTCCTCAGTAAGTAGGATTTTGTGCTTGAGAAAGCTTGTATTAGCATCCCATGTTGTTGGCACTTCCATGTTCCTACAAGAGACTCTTAAGGTTAAAAATTATTTACTTTTTTTTAACAAAAATATTAAATGTTATATAGAGACAATCACATAAGCAATTAAATGAGAAGGAATGCACGTGAAGATGTATATTTATGTTTATATTTGAGTACGTATGTATTGGGTGAAGGATCTAGCTACCTGTAGTCGACAGATTTTGTTCTGCACAGATTCACGTATTCATCAGAGTATGTTTTGAAGATGGAGTCTAAGCGCTTAACTAAATTTGGAATACGTGACAGCGGTAAGATATCCCAGATCTTCAACACTTGTGTATGCCTTGAATACTTCATTATATCAATAGTGCAAATAATGCAGAAATTTTCAATCTTAAATTGCATTATACGCTGTGAGGAACTTTCACTCGTAAAGAAAGCATTGGATCTTTTTGGACGCCATCCGCTAGCAAGCTTTAGCAAGAGATGAATAACACCCTTCTTCAGTTGGACAGATCTTATATCAACAAAGGACTTAATGAAGTCTCCACTGAAGAGAACCTTTCAGAAGTGCAAAAAGGAAGCAAACGCCAAATCATTAGTTCGTTATCTAGAAGCTTCAGAAAAAACATATTATCATACCAATTAAAATAGAACAAGTCAATAAAATTAGCTCCGAACAAGACCTATCGTGCATTCCTTAGATGTGGCTTTGAATGCAACAATAATGTTGAAGAAGAGGTCGAGAAAACTCAATTACAAGAAGTTTTTGGAAGCACAGGATTTCAAAATAAGTGTAAAGAAAGTGCATATAACAGTAGGAAACATTTTCCAGCATCGATGCAAGTTACAAATCAAGCAGATTTCTGTTAATGAAGGTAACAATTTTAAGACATTATGAATAGAGTTATATTGTAGAACAAAAATGATAGAGTGATCACTTATCTCTTCTCCAATCTTTCATCATTAATCATTATATTTTGTCAGCCAAAAATCTTGAAAAAGAAAAAAGTGAGTGGCCCCGCTAAATTATTCACACCGAAAGCAGCTGCATATTTTGAAATGAAAAGTGCACAGTAAAATAATATTATAAAATTAATACATAGTGATTTTAGCTGTCTATAAATAGGCCCAAAACTCTTTAAGAAAAATCATCTAGGAAACAAATCATCTTATAGAAGAGTGAGAGAGAAAAAATAGAGAGAGTTTCTCCTTGTAAAAGAGAGATTGTAACTCCTAAGTTTTTTTTCATAGTAGATTCTTCTATACTTGCCCGTGGTTTTTACCTCAAATTTATTTATTAGATTTTCCACGTAAATTTGTGTGTTTTTTATTACTTCGACTCTACTATTCTTCAAGACCCTGCTTTATTGACCCCCAGGTTTGTCCCAACAAGTGATATCAGAGCCTGCCTTAGGGTGAGTGTATCTACTTATCGTATGCTCTGTGGCTAACACCAAAGGTGGATCCTCTACATCAGAAAATAAGTTAGATTATCATTTACCCTTTGAGGTGATATGTACTATTTACGAGTACGACACTGTTTATAAATATGATACTAATCACAAGTATGGTACTATTCACAAATACGGTTACTGTTCATAAATACATTTACTATTTACATGAAATAGTAAGAACTTAGTGTTCATGATAAAAGTAATGATGGCGAAGTTTGAGATCACGAAATTCAACGGGAGTAATTTCTCACTGTGGAAGTTGAAGATATGGACTATTTGAGAAAATATAATTGTCTAGCAGTCATCAGTGCAAGGCCGGATGACATCACAGATGATAATAAGTAGAACGAGATGGACAAGATTGCATTAACAAATAGGGTGCTGTCAAGCATAGAGGAGAAGAAGACAACAAAGGAGATCTGGGATACTCTAACAAAGCTATATGAGGTAAAATCCTTACATAATAAAATCTTTTTAAAAATAAGACTTTACACTCTGAGGATGGTGGAATCTACATTAATGATCGATCATATCAATATCCTAAACACACTGTTCTCCCAACTCACAACGTTAGGGCATGCAATCGGTGTGAATGAACGTGCAGAACTTCTACTTAAGAGTCTACCTGACTCGTATGATCAGCTCATCATCAACCTAATAAACAATGTTCTCATAGACAATCTAGTCTTCGACAACGTTGCAGCCACTATTTTGGAGGAAGAAAATCGACGTAAGAACAAGGAAGATAGATATACAAGTTCACAACAAGCGGAGGTCTTATCGGTGATGAGAGGAAGATCAACGCAACGTGACTCTAGTGGGAGTCATACCCATGATAGATCAAAATTACGAAATAAGAAGAATATCAAATGCTATAACTGTGACAAAAGAGGACACGTGAAATTGGAGTGTTGGCACAATAAGAAGAGTGGTGATAAAAAGTCTTCAGAGTCATCAACATCTCAAAGATGTGTTGTCAGCATGTCAGATGATGGTAAAATTCTATACAGTGGAGCAGCCACTATTGATGAAGGCAGAAATATGTTTGCTGATGCCTAGTTTTTAGATTTAGCAGCCTCTTGGCACATGACCTCCCGGAGAGAATGATTTTACAAATATGAACCTATCTCAGGAGGATTTGTATTCATGGACAATGATCATGCCTTGGAGATTTCTGATATTGACACTATCAAAATTAAAATGTTTGATGGTACAATATGCACATGTGAAGGGTTTGAAGAAGAATCTATTGTATTTAGGACAATTGAATGAGCTCAGATGCAAGACCCATATAGAAAATAGAATCATGAAGATTGTTAGAGGGGCGCTTGTTGTGATAAAAAGAAAACAAATAGCTGTAAATCTAAACATACTCAAGGAACAAACCCTACAGGAAGCTGATTCATGTGTGACATTAACTAGCTATGGAGAAGAACAAACCATGGTGTGACATCACAAACTAGGCCACATGTCAGAACGAGGCTTGAAGATTCTCTCCGATCAGAAGTTACTTCCTGGACTTAATTTGGTAGCTCTTCCATTCTGTGAGTATTATGTTACAAGTAAGCAGCATCGGCTGAAGTTCAACACATCAAGTTATAGAAGTAAGGCTATTCTGAAACTAGTTCATTCTGATGTATGGCAAGCACCCGTTACATCTATGGGAGGAGCAAAATATTTTATATTATTTATTGATGATTAATCCAGGAGATATTGGGTGTATTCTATCAAGAAGAAGGCGGATGTTTTCTCAATCTTTAAAGCCTACAAAGCGCGAGTCGAGATTGAATCTGAAAAGGTGATCAAGTGCTTGAGGTCAGATAATGGAGGAGAACAAACGGTGAATTTCTTACATTCTGCAAGCAAGAAGGCATCAAAAGACAATTCAGTACTACTTATACTCCTCAACATAATGGAGTAGCGGAACGGATGAACAAATCTCTGTTGGAAAGAACAAGAACTATGTTGGCAACTGTAAATCTAGATAAAGTTTTTTGGCGGAAGCAGTAAAAACCGTCTGTTATGTGGTGAATCGATCTCCATCAACTGCAATACAGTTAAAGACGTCGATGGAGATGTGGACTGACAAGCCAACTGATTATTCTAACCTCCATATATTTGGAAGTCCAGTGTACGTAATGTACAATGCCTAAGGAATTATAAAGCTGGATTCAAGATCCAAAAAAATACATATTCTTAGGGTATGCTGACTGAGTAAAGGGGTCCCACTGCCCGTAAGGTTATCATTAGCAGATATGTTATCTTTGTAGAGAATCAACTACAAAGTAAAGAAGAAAAAAATAGTTCAAGGAAGGACTCAGAGACTGTAGTTGTTCAGGTAGAAAATAATCCAAATTCTTCTAAAGCAACACCGGAACATGATGTATAAGAACCAATCAAGTCTGAGGCTCCAGAAGTTCGAAGATCAATTCATGAGAGAAGACCACCAACTTGGCACTCGGAGTATATTACAGAGAGTAATGTTGCATACTGTCTTCTAACAGAGGATGGAGAGCCATTAACTTTTCATGAAGCTATAAATAGCACAAATACATCTTTGTGGATGACAACAATGCATGAAGAAATTGAAGCTCTCCATAAGAATAAGACTTGGGTACTTGTGCCATTACCACAAGATAGAAAGACCACTGGAAATAAATGAGTATATAAGATCAAGCGAAATGACGATGATCAAGTGGAGCGATATCATACGAGATTGGTGGTAAAAGGATATGCTCAAAAAGAAGGTATTAACTTTAATAAAATATTTTCTCCTGTAGTTCGACTTACAAAAGTCCGAATAGTCCTGACTATAAGCGTTATATTTGACTTACATCTAGAGAAGCTAGATGTGAAAATAACATTTCTTCATAGAGATCTAGAAGAAGAAATTTACATGTTCCAACTAGAAGGTTTTAAAGAAAAAGAAAAAGAGAACTTAGTTTGCAGATTGAAAAAAAAATCTCTATACGGTCTAAAGCAGGCGTCAAGATGTTGGTACAAGAGATTTGATTCATTCATCATGAGCCTTGGATACAACAAACTTAATTCAGACCCTTATGTATATTTCAAGAGGTTTGGTGAAAATAACTTTGTTATATCATTATTGTATGTTGACGAAATGTTGGTTGCAGGCCCCAACAAAGATCATATCAAATAACTAAAGGTATAATTAGCTAGGGAATTTGAAATGAAGGATTTAGGATCTACAAATAAGATTCTAGGAATGCAAATTTACCGAGATAGAATTAATAGGAAGATTTAGTTTTTCAGAATAATTATTTGAAGAAAATCTTGCAGCGCTTTAACATGCAAGATTGTAAGTTAATTTCTACCCCACTTCCTGTTAATTACAAGTTATCCTCCAGTATGAGTCCTAGCAATCAAGAAGAGATGATGGAAACGTCTCGAGTACCGTATGCATTAGTAGTGGGAAGCTTAATGTTCGCTATGATTTGTACAAGATCAGATATTACACAAGTGGTGGGAGTGGTTAGTCAATACATGGCAAATCTTGGTAAAGAGCATTGGAATGTTGTAAAAAGGATCCTAAGATACATTAAGGGAACCTCAAGTGTTGCATTATATTACGGGGGATCAGATTTTATTGTCAATAGATATGTTGATTCTGATTATGCAGGTGATCGTGATAATAACTAATCCACCACAGGCTATATGTTTGCACTTGCTGGAGGAGTTGCAAGCTGGATTTCAAAACTGTAGTCCGTTGTAACTAGTTTAACAATAGAAGAAGAATATATAATAGCTAAACAAGCTAGTAAAGAAGCGATATGGCTGAATATGATGCTGGAAGAACTTGTGCATGAACAAAAGAATATTTTTCTATTTTGTGACAGTCAGAGTGCTATGCATTTAGCAAAAAATTTAGCCTTTCATTAAAAAACAAAACACATTCAAGTTCAGTACCACTTTATTCATGAGAAAGTGGAAGAAGAAACCGTAGATATACAGAAAATTCACATCAAAGATAACCTAACAGATTTTTTTTGACAAAAATAGTCAATACTGATAAATTTATTTGGTATCGATCATCTTGTGGTCTGTCAGAGACGTGAGCAAGATGAAGATGACAATATAAAAATAATGGTGTGAAGATATGATTGATACTCAATCAAATCTTCAAGTGAGAGATTGTTAGTCGAAAATCTTGAAAAATGAAAAAGTGAGTTGGCCCCGCTAAATATTTCGCACCGAGAAAAGTGCACAGTAAAATAGTATTATAAAATTAGTGTTTTCGTCAAAAGTTGGTTTCGCTGTGGAATTCATTATATCTTCG
>BQKN01060819.1:32749-49991 GCA_022839385.1 Asparagus kiusianus | reverse complement strand
TTTTAACTGTTTGTCCACGTCAGCACACGTTCTATTTCTGATATGTCGCCACGTGGACTTCAAAAACTATCACATAACTGCCTCGTAACCGCCACAGAACCCCTCTATAATAGTCGCGGTACTGTTGGCTGCCGCGCTTTGGCCGCGGCACTATGTCCTGCCGCGCCTTTGCCGCGGCAGCATGTCTTGCAGCGCCTTGGCCGCGGCAGCATGTCCTGCCGCGCCAACATGTGTTGTTTGATGACATGTAAATTGTCTTTCCATGTCATTTTGAGTGGTATTTGGATATCTTTGAGCATTTTTTGACGCCTACAATTAGTGCATAGTGATTTCAGCTGTCTATAAATAGGCGCAAAACTCTTCAAGAAAAATCATCCCAGAAACAACTCCTCGTATAGAAGAGTGAGAGAAAAAATAGAGAGAGTTTCTCCTTGTAAAAGAGAAATTGTAACTCCTAAGTTTTTTCTCATAGTGGATTTTTCTATCATTACCCGTGGTTTTACCTCAAATTTATTTAAGGGGTTTTCGTAAATATGTGTGTTTTTTATTATTTTGACTTTACTATTCGCCGATACCCTGTTCTATTAGGCCTTGAGTTTGTCTTAACATATTTGATGGGCCGTTTGATAACAGTTTCAATGGTTCTAACTTAAGAAAATTTGGACACTGTTCTCTGCTTGTTTTCTTCAAAGTAATACTACTTTATCCACAAGGGAACTAAAAGTACATTCATTTTATTTGCAATGAATAGAATAAATAAAGAATAGAAACTATGAACGTGTGTGCCTGAGACACGTGGGGGCCACACCCATGAGCGAGACATGTCCTGTGTCTCGCGGAGTGTTGGCAGCGGGCTTTTGTGAGGCCTAGTTTTAGTTTTTTGGCTTGGTTTTTTCTCCTATAAATAGGAAGAGATGTTCCTAGGGTTTGTGTAAAAAAATAACAGAGGGTTCTTCGGCTGCAGAGGTGAAATAGAGGGTTTAAACGGTGGCTAAAGAGATCTAGATATTAGATCTTGAGGAGAGAAAAAGAGAGAGCTTGAAGGGATTTTACAAGAGAGAGGTCAATTTCTTTTGGGTAAAAAATCAAAGCTTCTTCTTTGGGACGAGCTTGTGGGTTGTACAAGTCGTCGGTGTTCTCCTTCATAGTGGAATCTCCCCTCCCTTTCCCCGTGGACGTATGCAAGTTTGTTGAACCACGTAAATCTCGTGTCTTTACTGTTTTTTAGGTGTTCACTATTGCTTGTAGGTTCCCTCGATAATTCAGTCCTAGAACTAATGTGAGGAAGAGTGTATATCTCACTTTGTTGAGATATTTCACTCTTGTTCTTGTTTCCTTTGTGAAACGAGGATATAAAGGTTGTCTTGAGATTTTGTGAAAATAAAAGCCAGTGTTTTCTCTCGGGTTATATTGCTTCCACGGTATGGGGGCTTGACTCTGCGCCCAACAATTTGGTATCAGAGCCCTTTATTCAGATTGGGGATAGTAGAATTTCTGATTTGAGGTGGTGTTTGGTTGTTGTGTGGTGCACATAAGGTATTTGTTAAATTTTCCTGAGAGAAATGAATTTATTAATACAAGCGGAGAATGACGTCTATAAGTAAAACAGTTAAAGTTGAAAAGTATGAGATCGAGAAATTCAATGGAAATAATGATTTTTCCTATTAGAGGATACAGATAAAAAATTCACTGATTTCGTAGAAATTACACTAGGCGTTGGCGGGAAAAGAAAAGAAGCACAAAGATATGTCAGATGAGGATTGGTAAGAGTTAGATCTCGAAGCACGTGCGTCGATTATCATATGCCTTGAGAAGGACATTGCTTTCTTGGTAGATGGAGAGGAAATGGCTGCGGGCGTGTGATCAAAGTTAAAGAGTACATTCATAATGAAGAGTCTAATAAATCGGATCTGCTAAAAATCCAACTTGTATACTTGCAAGATGGAGGAAGGCTCATCAATCCGGAATACATCAATAAGTTTGATAGGATCATATCAGACTTAAAGGACATAGACGTAATAGTTGAAGACAAGGATCAGGCATTTCTACTGCTTCTATCTCTGCCGAAGTCTTATGAGAACCTGATGCAAACACTGATGCTTGTGGGAGATAATTTGATGATGGATGAGACTAGAACGATGCTTCTAGCAGATGACCTTCAGAAGATTACAACCAGTGACATGACTACTGGTGGTAACAAAGAACAAGCGTAGGGATTGTTTGCTAGAGGAAGGAGCAATGAGAGAGAAAAAGGCAATGGAAGAAAGTCTAGATCTAAATCAAGACCTCTTGCGGGAAGAGCGTGTTTTAAATGCGATGAAGTTGGATATTTTAAGGTCGACTATCCAAATAAGAGAGTAGGTGAGAAGAATAATAACAACAAGACTGAGACGAGAGAAGGCAATGAAGAAGCGAGCTATGTTTCAGAGGAAGGGAGCGAGAAGGAATGCTATGTTGTCACGGGTGGCGAGGATATCTCCGGGAAGTGGATTCTTGATTCAGGTTGCTCTTACCATATGTGCCAAAATAGAAAGTGGTTTACTACCTACAGAAGCATTGATGATGAAACTATATTAATGGGAAACAACCATGCTTGTAAAATGGTGGGGCTAGGTAATATTAAGATCAAGATGCATGATGGAGTGGTTCGAACCTTGATAGATGTGAGGCACATTCTCGACTTGCGAAAGAATCTTATCTCAATTGGTGCATTGGACTCCGGTGGTTGCAGGATTATTATAAAGAATGGAGTGAATAAGGTTGTTTGGGGTTCTCTTATAGTGATGAAGTGTGTTCATCATGGTAAATTATATATTCTCTCAAGTACGACTGAGACGAGAGATAAAGCGGTTAGAACTGAAGAAAGTGGTGGAGATCCATGTATGCACACACGGTTATGGCATAAGCGGCTTGGGCACATGTCAGAAAAGAGTCTAGTTCTGCTTGGTAAGGAGCGTCTGCTGAAGAATCTGAAGAAACCTTGTATGGATTTTTGTGAGGATTGTGTGTACGGAAAGGCACTAGGGTCCAGTTTCTGAGAAGCAAGTCTAAGAGCTGGGGGATACTAGATTACATACATACGGATGTTTGGGGTCCAGCTCAAACAACTTCTAAAGGGGTTTCAGATATTTCGTCTCATTCATAGATGATTATCCGAGGTATGCTTGGATTTATTTTCTAAAGCAAAAGAATGAGGTGTTCGAGACATTCAAAAAGTGAAAGGTAATGGTTGAGAACAGGACAGGGAAGAAATTGAAGATACTGAGATCTGACAACGGTACAGAATACACAAATGGTGTCTTCAAGGAGTTCTGTGATCATGAGGGTATTTTTCAACACTAGACAGTCAGGTCAACACCACAACAAAATGGAGTCGCGGAGAGACTGAACCGAACATTGTGGGAGAAAACAATGAGTATGCGATCTTATACTAGATTGGGCAAGGAATAGTGGGCAGAAGTGATGGTTACAGCTTGTTATATTATGAACCGTTTTTCATATTCTACATTGGATGGTGATACATCCTATAGGGTATGATCAGGGGAGCATGCAGATTATGAGAGGCTTCAAATTTTTGAGTGTATCACCTATTATCACGTTAATGAGGGAAAGATTGACGCAAGAGCTAAGAAGACCGTATTCTTGGGATATGCAAATGGTGTAAAAGGCTATCGTTTTTTGTGTATAGAAGATTCGAAGTTCGTGATCAGCAGGGATATTACCTTTAATGAGAAATCCATGATTGCTAAGGCGCCTAAGGATGGTGGTGTTGGGACCGTTGGGACTTTAAAGTCCTAGGTTATTGAGATAGAACCTAAAGTTCAAACATATTCTAGTCATGTTCAAGTGAAAAATCAGGAAGATGATGAGCTTGAGTAGGAGGAGGTTTAGCAGGAGAATACACAAGCACTACAATAACAGCAACTCGAGGATAATTTGGCTTCCACTAGGCCAAGGAGAGCATATAAGTAGGTACTGAAGCTGGGGGCTGATCAACCCATGAAGCACTATGGACAGGTTAATTTGGTGGAATACACACTCTCGGTAGAGGATGATGAGCCGGTCTCCTTCAAGGAAGCTATTTAGGATAGAAATAGTGAGAGTTGGTTGACTGCGATAGAGGAGGAGATGAAATCTCTTCGGAAGACCCAAACATGGGATGTGGTCCTATTGCCCATTGGAAAAAAAGCTATTGGTTGTAAGTGGGTGTATAAGAGAAAGAAAGATCCTTCAGAGCTTGGTGGTATAAGGTACAAGGTACAAGGTACAAGGCGAGGCTAGTAGCTAAAGGGTTTGCACAAAGAGAGGGTATGGATTATAATGAAATCTTTTCTCCGGTGATAAAATACACTTCTATTCGGGTGCTATTGAGTATTGTTGCTCACAGTGATCTTGAGATGGAACAACTCGATGTCAAAACGGCCTTTTTACATGGAGACTTGGATGAAGAGATCTATATGCATTAACCTGAAGGCTACAAGGTTAAGAATAAGGAGCATCATGTATGTCGCTTGAGGAAGTTACTTTATGGATTAAAAAAATCTCATCGGCAAGCAATTTGACTCCTTCATGCTGAAGCATGGGTTTTCCAGAAGCGACTATGATTGTTGTGTCTACATTTGGAAGCTTTGTGGAGGTGATTGTATCTATCTTCTTTTGTATGTGGATGACATGCTTATTGCTTCGAGAAGCAAGGTGGAGATAGATAGGCTAAAATCTTTAACTTTGTAAAGAGTTTGAGATGAAGGACATGGGCGTTGTTAAGAAAATACAGGGTATGGAGATTAGAAGAGAGCGGCCGAATCGACGATTGTTCTTGAGTCAAAGGGGTTACATAGAGCGGGTTATCACAAGGTTCGGGATGAAAAGTGCTAAGTCAGTGGTGACTCCATTGGTTCCACACTTCAGGCTTTCAAGTAAACAATCTCCCACTATAATGGAAGAGAATGCACACATTGAGCGTGTTCCTTATGCTAGTGTAGTTGGCAGTTTGATGTACGTCATGATGTGTACACGCCCAGATATTTTTTCATAGGCGGTCAGTGTGGTCAGCAGATTCATGGCAAATCCGAGAAAGACACATTAGGAAGCGGTGAAGTGGGTCCTGAGGTACTTGAAGGGTACTGTTGATACGGGGTTGTGTTTTGGTGGAGATACATGTCAGATTGATAGGTTTGTTTACTCTGATTATGCGGACGATCTAGATAGACGACAATCTACTACTGGTTATATATTCAAGATACATGGGGCTCTGGTTAGTTAGTAATCGATGTTGCATGCTACAGTAACACTTTCTACTACAGAGGCCAAGTACATGGCCATGGCGGAGGGAGTGAAGGAAGAATTATGATTATGGGGTTTTCTAGACGGTTTGGGGATTGAACAGGAGAACGTAAACTTATGGTGCAATGGTCAAAGTGCAATTCACTTGGCGAAAAATCATGTTCATCATGTTCGTACCAAGCATATCGATGACAGGTATCATTTCATGCGGGATATCATAGAGGAAGGAGATATTTCTCTCATGAAGGTGCATACTAATGAGAATCCTGTAGACATGTTAATCAAGGTGGTCACAGATAGCAAGTTAAAGCATTGCTTGTACTTGCTTCATATCAGCCCGTGTTGAACTGGCCAAAAGGACATGACCCTTCGAGACGGTGATGGGGTGAGGTGGAGACTATATGGAGAATAAAACCTGAACTACGGTTAGCTTGATCCCGGTGGAGGGTACGTAGGTAGCCGTGATAAAGTGGCGCAGCTAGTTTGGCCTGGTTTGGCTTGGTTTGGTGTTTCAGATCTCTTTGGTGATGTTCGCGGTGTTCTTCTGGTGTTCGTCCAAAATTTAAGGTTTATCAAATGATGTATGAGGTGGAGAATTGTGAACGTGTGTGCCCGAGACACGCGGGGGCCACACCCACGAGCGAGAGATGTCATGTGTCTCGTGGAGTTTTAGGGTTATATCGCTTCCGCGTCGTGAGGGCGTGACCCTGCGACCAACAGAAACGGAAGCAGCGAGAGTCTGAGTAGTTAGGAAAGCTATATATGGATTAAGAAACGAAGAAGGAATAAATCAAAATGAAATGGATGTGTTTACAGTACACACCAAATATACTAAAACATAATAAAATAGAAACAAAAAAAAAAATTCATCAGTTTGGCAAACATGTACATATTATATGTTATATTGAGAACAGGGTAAACACCTTCCATAAAGCATTTCTGAAAAGTAACGAATCTCTGCTGAGCAAATCATCCATCTGGTCCAACTCTTTCTTGGTCTGCAGAATGGTTTTTGCCAGGACTTTATCTTCATCAGCATCAAAAAAACATGCACGCTGCTTTGCATTGTGGACTAATGATTCCCAGACAGAGCCACTTTTAGCTAAAGTAGCTCCATTACCAATAATCCACAGACAATGCCTACATAAGAGCAAACTAAAAACATATTGAAGTAGAACAAATGAATTCAAAACAAAATGGGTAAATGCAACAAGTCATTGAAAACAACAGGCTAAAGTAGGTTATGACTTCTGACAGATGTGAGTCACACACCTTGCCCTTGTTAAAGCAACGTTGGCTCTTTGGCGATTGGAAACAAACCCTATGCAACCGTTTTGATTTGCCCGAACAGTTGATATTATGATGAGATCTTTTTCCCCTCCTTGAAATCCATCAACTGATTTGACATTAACCACAAAATAATCATTTGTTGCCATATTCCTGAGTTTCTCTTGAATTGCTGCAACTTGAGCAGAATATGGAGATATTACTCCAACTGTAAGCTTCTGTTTCATGGTACAGCAAGCTGCAATGCACCAATAATATGCAATCGACCTTATAAGAAATAAGTCTTGATTTTAGCCAATATTTCTGTTGAAGAGTGCCGCAATACAAAATATGTTACAATATATAATGTTTTAACTTTAAATGAACTTCAGCAAAATAATCGGGATACTGACGTCAGTGATTCCTATATTTGAAGATGAGTTGCTTCAGCAAACATCATAAGGTTAGCAATAGAAGGTAGTCATCAGCCCTATGTGGACAGCTGGCTACTAGATTAGAATTTCAATTTATCAATATACGCCGTGTTTAGGCTTCTTAGGTAATAACTCAAAATATAACTTCCAGTAGTTAGACTGAGGTTGAGTGACAGCTAATGTACAGCCATAAACATATCCGAGCAGCATATAACCTAAACTATGTACAGTTCGAATAAGGCTAACTGTTGCAAAGATAAGATTCACATGATAAAGCGAACACATTAACAATATTTAGGGGTTTGCATATGTTAATGGGGTATGGCATTTTCACAAAACTCAAAATCATGCAATTTAATCAACTAGGATATATAAGAAAAATATACCTTTATAAAGTCTCTGTATGATTTGAAATATAACAGCAACCTCTACCATGTTCTTTAGACTGTGTCCAACATCATCATGTTCTTCTCTTCCATCAACAACATTGATGACGGAAAAAGGACCATACATCATTCCAGGAAGATAAAACTTTTCATATGATGGGCGCTGGACATTGGCACCATCTAAAATTTGTCCATCATAGAACTCGGCATTAGGGAATAAGCTAATAGAAGGATGCATCCTGTATTGGATCTGAACAAGGTGTTTTGGATGTCCCAGTGCACTTAATCTTTCAAATAGACTTCTTCCGAAACCAACTCCCTCCGAGACCTACAAAAGAAAAAAGTGATGCAGATGACTTTTCATGCTTTAAAATAAATACAAGAGTTGATGAGACAATCGGCACCTTGCTCTTAATTGTAGCAGGGAGCTGGCGTTCATCACCGATAAGAATAGCATGCTGGATGCCAGGCAATTGCACTGGAATTGTAGATTCCGATTCTTTCAACTGACCTGCGTCATCAATAACTAACAAATCTAGCGGAGCCAGCTTTAATTTCTTCGAATATAGCCGAAAAGAAGTTGAAGCAGTGCAAAAGATGAGAGACGCTGTATTCAAGCAAAACGACTGGACTACGTGTCTATTATCCTCTTGAAAAGCTGGAGTTTGGACATTCTTACAGAGGGACCTCAAAGTATGTAGAAGCTGATATCCAGTGCTGTACAGAACGGATCCATTAGGGCTTTGGGTAGTAGCATGATAAGGTTCACACAGCTGTTCTACAACATCACCACTATCGTCCTCCAGTAGAATAAATACTTCCTCGAGCTCTTCGTCACCCACATTAGCTTGGCGTACCAAGCCTTCAAAAGAATCAAGCAGGTTTATAAGAGTGGATATATAATCAAAGTTTTCCCTTGAGATCGTGGCAGTCGTCAGGTGTGTGCACAAACTGACCATGCAGGTCTTAAGAGGGAATGCCAAGGAGCTAAACCTTTCGGTGACAAAGTCAAGAAAAGTAGCGTCGCCTCTATCTGCATGATACCTGTGATACCTATAAACACAGGACTCAAGAAATTGTATCATAGATGAAGCATGATGTCTCCATCCAGACAAACACCGCAATAGTCTATCTGTGCGATAGTCAATGAATATATCACGTAGATTATCATCAACTTTTAGCCGGTTCTTGTTACCAAACAGAACGATGTCCCCAAGTGAGTAGCACGAGAATCCAGCCCTTCTGGCCGCTGAACAACTGGTTTGAATTAATCTCAGAACGCGGGAAGCCACCTCTTTAATCGCAACATTCGTTGGCGCGCATACGATGACCCTGCGTTTCATTGCTAAAAGGGTGCACAGCAAACTGCTGAGAGTTTTCGTTTTGCCGGTGCCCGGCGGACCCCATATGAGCTTAACCGAAGATCTGTGCTTGCATCGAGCAGTTGCAATCAAGTCAATTACTGCACCTCTCTGTGAATCGTTCAGTTCAGGGTAGTTACTTGCCAAAGCATCAAGCCCGCCCGCAGGGCACTCGCCGCAGGAATCATCAGCCTGTTAATCAGTATAAGAAAATTTTAATTTCAAATGAAGCAGTGCCCATTTGACAGTAGAAAAATAATTAATACGCACCCTCAAAGAATCTCCAGAGAGAACTCTCTCGATGATGCTCGTCTCCGACCCCAAGCCTCGACCCAACCCGAGGGCAGACCAAATCCTGCTGTTGGTTGTGATGTTAGCCAAGAAAATTGCATGGCGGTACTTCTCCAGCTCACCGTCGCCGTCCAATGCACGCGACGGCGAAACCGTAAAGTCCGGAAGTTGCTCGTCGTCATCTTCACCATCCTCCTCGTCTTTTACTCTCGTTACGGAAGCAAGAACGTATCTAGTCCCGAAACGACTGAGATCGGCGGCAGGCTCGGGCTTGACGTTCGAGAGAACGAGAATGTCTCCGGGTGACGGGCTGTAAGTCTCATCCCTACTAGCATTATATCTGTTCTTCCAAGAGCCAACCTTAACATCATAAAGATCCCGCCGCGTCATAGTATTATAATTATTATACTTGATCCAAATTACTTCAGAGATAAGAGAGGTAGTAATTGTCTCCATGCTAGAACAAAGTCCCATTCTTGTTTCCTCAAGCAGAGGGAACATGAATGACCTGAAGTACTGCGATACTGAATGGAAGTTTGTGGGTATTTTTTCCACCTGATAACACTTAAACAGTCAGTAGACCTTGATAGCATCAAATTTCTTTTGTCGCTACAAGAATCATTAATACTAGTTATTGAACTATCAATTATACTATATTGAAAAGCTAACCAATATCATAGTATAAAATAAAAAATTAAAAATATATATTGTATTTGCCTCCTCGATCACGAGTCAATTTCCCTCAAGTAGGGTCCAAGATGAACTAACCTTGTCCTTGTACAGATTGCCATCGAGAACGTCGTCAAGTGACCAGGAAAATACCAAATCTAGGAGATCCCGAGGCAAGTTGTCCCCCTCAACTGTGTTAGCCATTGCATCCAAGCTTAAAAACAAAACCTATTTCTGACCGAAATTCAAGCAAGCTTTAAACTTGAACTGAAGTTCTAATTGTTGAAGACGAGCAAGAAATAGGAAGTAGAGATGATGGGGAACGTCCAGTGGCAGTTCTTTCAAGTGGATAGTTAGTAGGCGTTGAGTAGAATAAATTACGTGGACCCAAGGTCATCTATATTTTCTATTAAATCTCTTATCACTGCATATGACACTTGTCAATTTTCTCTTTTTTAATATTATTTTTAGCCATGTCATCTTCTCAAGCAATTTTGTGTAAAGTTTTTGTGACATAGGTCCTTAACGAATTTATATTTGCACTACTCAGCTTTAAGTTCTGTCTCATTGTTTTCTCAATGCTAAATGGCTTATCTTTTTCTCCCGTATCAATTTAAAGCAACATTTTTTCCTCAATACCTTTCTTTTCAAATTCCTAAAGCAAAGCAGTAAAATTATTCTTTCTCCCTTTCTCCTCTATCTTTCCAATCTTATTGCTACTCCTCCAATGATGGTAGCCTCCCTTACGCTTACTTACCTCTTCCTGTTTTTAGCTCTCCATCAGACCCACCTATAGTGCCTCAAATCCCTAAGTCGATGTTGACGGCATCCATGATTGTAGGCGTCAAAAATTGTCTATAGGTCCTGGAACGCAGCTCGAAACGAAGAGAAGATGATGAACGTCATTATTCGAGTCAAAAAGGATTATACAATACTGTAGAGAAGCTAATAAGCAAATAAAGTGAGTCGACGAAGCGTACAAGTCAACGTAACACGCGAAACGGTAAAACAACGAAGAAACAACTCAGTCAGGAGCTGTGTTTCGCCCAAAAGAGGTGAAACACCATATGTGTCTCGCCCACACCATGGGTGTCTCACCCATGGTAAGTTGTAGGTCTCTTCGTCAGTTTTCCAATGCATCTTTAATCACCTTATTCCGAGATCGGACGAGAAAGTTAGGCCCAAAATACCCGAGACAGTCTAGACTGTTTCGCACCTGTTGGTGTCTCGCACATTTCGGCCATGATAAGATTTGATTCTAGAGAATCTCAAAAGACAAAATTTGTAGGTCTTTTCGCCATCTTTCCAACGTAACTTGAATAACCTTATTCTGAGATTGGACGAGAGAATTAAAGCCAAAATTCTAAAGATAGTACAAACTGTCTCGTACATGTGCATGACACACCAAACTATCTTGCACAAAGAACTAAAATTTTGGTCAAAATACAATTTGATTATGGAGAAGCTCAAAAGACAAAAGTTGTAGGTATTTTCTTTATCTTTCCAACACAACTTGAATAACATCATTTTGTGGTCGTATGAGATAATTAAAGCCAAAATATCGAAGATAGTACAAACTGTCTCGCACATGTGCGAGACATCCCAAACTGTCTCGAACAAAGAACTAAAATTTTAGCCATGATACAATTTAATTCTGGAGAAGCTCAAAAGACAAAAGTTTTAGGTTTTTTCTTTATTTTTCTAACGCAACTTGAATCACCTTATTCCGAGGTCGGATGAGAGAATTAAAGCCAAAATACCAAAGATAGTACAAATTGTCACTACTAGAAAATGAGTTATTGCCTACAGATATTTAGCGACGGAATATTCCGTCGCTATAACATGACTTATAGCGACGGAATTTCCGTCACTATTTAACTGTAGGAAAATAACTTTATAGCGACGGAAAATGATATTTTAGCGACTAAACATTTCCGTCGCTAAAATATTAGCGACAATATAAAATTCCGTCGGTAAACATCGATATAGCGACGGAATTTCCGTCGCTAAAACAGTTTTTAACGACGGAATAATCCGTCGCTAAAACTTTTGGGTGGGAAAAAATTTTCGGGCGCGTGCGCCCAAAATTTTGGGCACCCCGCGCCCGTTTTTACCGAGACCAACCCCCCCCTCTCAGACCCGAGACCCCCCTCTCTTTCCCCCTCTCTCTCTCCCAGATCCTCGCCCCCCAACCTATAGCGACGGTTAAGTATATAGCGACGGAAAATACCGTCGTCAAAAAATTATACATAAACGACGGATTTTCCGTCGCTATATAACCGTCGCTATAAATTAGCGACGGATTTGCCGTCGCTAAAGGTAGATTTACCTACTCTGATAATAGTGACGGAGTTTTAGCGATGGAATTCCTGATTTTCCGTCGCTAAAACTTTTAGCGACGGATTTTGGACTTTTGGCGACGGATTTGTCCGTCGCCAATAGTCCCCTTTGCAGTAGTGTGTCTCGCACATGTGCGAGACACCCCGAACTGTCTCACGTCCAGAAGTTTCCGAAACGCGTTTTTAACAGTTTTCTTAGGATTTGATCATTCTACTACCTCTCTAACTACTTTGGGAACATCCTTAAATATGGTTAAGCGGTTATTAACTAATGATAAGGTCAAATTATCAATTCCTATCTTAAAACGCTGCATCCGGAGCCTATAAATACAAACCTAGGGCCCCTACACACAAGGGATCTGAAGTTTAAGCGAGGTGCTATCAGATCTGAAGGGAGCCATGAAATTCAGAGGAGCTAGGATGAGGTTCTGATGAATTTGAGAGATGCTAGCGAGATCTTGGCGAATTTCTGTGCATAAAGAGTGGATTTCAAGAGATCTGAAGCTCGTTCCACCATTCATTGAGATTAGACTTTGTTTTGATCTCGAGAAGAGTAGTAATATCACTTTGTTGAGATTATTTACTTTTTCAATTATTTTTTTGTGAAACAAGAGTATTAAAATTTTGTTCTATCAACCAGATCTGATCCGTGGTGGTCTACAGACTAACGCGTCCCCGACACAGGCAAAGATCTCACACAAGAAGCGGGTGATAAACATCTTCTGCATGTGTTTGAAGAGAGTTGCAATTCTTGTTTTATTTTTGTAAGCGAGTAGTCTTATAAAAAGATTAACTCTTTTGAATTCATTGTATTTGATAAACGTGTAATGGATTCAACAAATAAACTAACTTTCGACGCAAACACGCTGGCGACCACAGTGGGAGGTAACAGTCTCGCTGCCGAGACTGTCGTGTCGCAACCAAAGATCAAGATCCCAGTTGATTAGGCGGTCGAGTACGAGTTCGACAAAACCAAGGTCGAGGAATATTTCTCCTCATCTTCATCAAAATCCTCCTTTCCCTACAAATGCTGAAAGATATTGTCTTTGAAGGAGGCGTATTCACTAATGAATACTACAAGTGACTCCTCTCCAATCAAGGAGTTATCTAATCAAAGTACACCAACTCTGACGAAAATGGCTCGTCAGAGGCGACGCCAACACTAAGCTTGTCAAATCGCCAATGAATTGGAATAAGTCGACGAGGTTGGATATTATGCAAACTTGGAGTCCATGAGGCGTCAAGCAACCGAATCACTTCAATAGCGTGTTGCTGACAAATACTCCAAGCCATCGACATAAGAATGGATCATTATCAAAAGAAATCATTCAACCCGGAAGGAGCGTACTTGAAGGTGTCGTACACGTGCCGCACATGCTTGCACCCTTTTGCAAGAGGCACAAGGCATGAAGAAAGAAGAGGTGGCAAAAAAACCACCAAAACTATGCCAAGTATGGAGGCTAAAATCCTAAACAACAACTCAGATAAATGCCAAGATGCTCGGAAAACACGAGCCAGCCAAGAGTGGCTTGGCCAAGGCCGTGCCACCCCACAAAGGCTCGGTCAAGGCCGTGCACTCGGTCAAGGCCAAGCCACCTCAAGGTGGCCCACGCCAAGGCCGAGCCAGCTTAACTTGGCTCACACAGTGTCGCATGAGCTTAACCTGGCCCGCGTCTGCCTCGCCTCCCATAGCCACTTCCGAGTCTCTATCGAGTCCCATTCCTGCTCCAATTGATCCCATACCTCCGGTGAACTCCTATGGTAGTATAGGCCCATCCTGATCTAAGAAAACAATGGTGGATCACCTTCATCCTTTGCACTAGGATTGAGGCAAAGCTCCGGTCAAAGAGCGTTTGGGTCCGGTGAGTGAACCCCAAGTAACTCTTCGGACTGGGGGTCGTACGTATCCTCCCACCAAGTCAAAGCAATCCCAGGTTGGGATAACTCTGATTTCCACCCGTTTGGGGCCGCGTGTCGAAGTCCAAGAGCCCGTTGAGGTTCCACACCCGCAAGGGGAAGGTTCCAAATGTACGACTCCTGGGAGCGCTAATAAAGATCTACATCCCTGGAAGAAAACATATCTGTCAAGCGATAATGCCATACCTAGGAAGTCAAACCAACAGTTGATAGGTTGTTCCGGTCATCATGCTGATGAGTTGTACTATCAGGCTAGGGTGCGAACAAGTCTCAGAATAGAAATTCCCGTGAAACCAACTCTCACTGTCCTTATGAGAGGCTTGTCAGGGCAGTATTATCAGAATATAGCTGCCCCAAAACCATTCCACCGAGGGTCTCGGTATTCCAAAGGATTTCCATCAAAGTGCCAAAACCTAAATCAAGGCCCTTCAGCAAGAGAAGATTGGCCGTTCAAGATGAAGAACTCCCAGAAGTTACCGTCAACATGGCCGACAAAGAAAAGTCAACACAACATTCCAGTCACGACTCTTTTCTAGGGATATCCTAGCATATAACTTGGCTCTGACAGGGGATGATCAGACGTAGGGATTATCAGATGATGCAGAAAGGACTATCCTCAAATGATGAAGTGCTGGACACTTGCTTCGCAGTCGCGTTTGATGATATAGTGTCTAGCATGGGACTAACCAGAGAGGCATTCACAATCACTTCTGATCAGTTTGCTCAAATTCTTTAAGAATCTCTTACCAAAAAACGTGAAGAAATTAGGGCTGAAATGAAGACAAAGTTGGAGTTAGCCATGCAGCAAATGAGAGAGTTGCAGGCTCAGAGACTTCGACCACCGGAGTCTAGTTAGCGAGTTGAGTCTAGTCGTCGCACTACACCCGTCACGCCCGTTCAAAACGGTGCAGACGATAGTAATCCGGAAGTGGATAAAGTCATCATTGCTGATTCACCCCTCAATAACACTCGGGGTGGTTTAAATGATCCTCCCAATAATAATAACACTGTGGGTGGTTCAATTCCACCCCTCAATAGCACTGGGGGTGGTTCAATTGATTTTTCTCAACGTCCTCTGAAAGAAGATGAAGACGTGGACAAGAAGATGAAAGAGATGGAGAATAAGGTCGGCACCTTAATGTCTGCTCTAGAAATTTAGAAGACTAGTATTCCGTATTGTAGGCTATCTAAAAATTACTGCAGATAGTTAATCCCCATCAAACACCAATGATAAAAGTTACAATCTGATGACTTCCGCATTAACAACTTGACAATAAAAGTTATAATCAAATTACTTTCACATCAACAAGTAAAGACTACAATTAGAAGATTTTCACGTAGATCGAGAAAGATTATAATTCGATGACTTTTACGATAACCGATGAAAGCTCTGATTCAACAGTCTTCACAAATGACATCGAGAGTTACAATCTGATGACTCTCATATTTCAAGGAACTAAAGCAAAGGTTATAAAACAATAATCTTTGTAATGCTCTAATGAAAGAGATTACAATTCAACTATCTCTTCAGTCCAAGATGCAGAGTTCATCTTTGCATCCCAGAAATAAAAATACAAGTGGCCTCGTTCCAGAGTCAAAACAATGCCAACACAGCTTCAATCCAGCTGCAAACACAGTTCCTAAATAGTGCCCAACGTAACTTTCAAAAGCTGTATACGTAGCTCCCATGCGCTGCCCAACGCAGCTTCTAAAAGCTGCCAACACAGCTTCCAAAAGCTGCCAACGCAGCTTCTATTCGCTACCCAATGTAGCTTCCAAAAGATACGAACACAGCTTCCATCTGCTACCTAATGCAGCTTTCAAAAGCTACCAACACAGCTTCCAAAAGCTGCCAACGTAGTTTCCAAAAGCTGCCAACGCAGTTTCCAAAAGCTGCCAACGTAGTTTCCATCCGCTGTCCAATGCAGCTTCCATAGGCTGCCAACGCAGCTTCTACCCTTCAATCCGCTATCCAACGCAGCTTCCAAAGGCTTCTAACACAGCTTCTACTCGCTACCCAACGCAGCTTCTAAAAGCTACCAATGGAGCTTCCATCTGCCGCTCAACGCAGCTCCCAAAAGCGGCTAACGCCGCTTGCAAACATTGCGTTCAAACACAGATTTTGTTCCAGAATGCAGTCTCTGCGTTTGACTCATTCAAACGAGTTAAACGGTTTCAAAACTATTTTTTCCCATGATTTGAGAGATTTTTACCCACTTAGGAGAGATTTTAGGGATCAGTTACACCCTTTATCCCCTATAAATAAGAGAAAACTCAACAGAGTTAATGATCGATTTTTTGGATCTTAGAAGATCATCAATTTTTTAGATCTTGGAAGATCTTCGAGCTTTTTTAGGATCTTGATTTATTTTGAACAGAAAAAAGGAGATCAGCACTAAGAGATCTTGGAGCATCTTTCAACAACAAAAATTCTTAAAGTTTCGGTACTTGGCTTATTAACTAAATTTTGGTTCAAATCAACTCTTCCACGGAGTTTAAACTCGCACGGAGTTATAAAACTCGTTAAGAGTTCTGATTAAACTTGCCATACATGTTTTATCGACTTTAATCCAACGAGGTAAAACGTCGGATCGTCAACGAGAAGCAAAATCAACACTAACATCGAGGGAGGCATCTCATCGCTACCGTGAAGAACCCAGGTTAAACAAAGAGAATGATCTTAGTCGACCCTTCTCTCTTTTGTAAATCGGGAATCCGATATAAGAAGTGTAATTTCTTTTCTAAGAAAGTTAGGGAGAAATTGTATCAAGAGAATTGTAATTAATTCTTTTTCTGAGTCTATTAGAAAGAATAATATAAATTTAATTCTCAATTGTTTTTTTCAAATTTTCCCACCAAACAAAAGATGGTGACTCTGCTAGAGACAAGCTTCACTGATGAAGAAGTGGTGGTGTAACCCGATATCAACCTCACTGGAATGACGGTCGAGACCCTCGTCATGGAATTCGACCAAGCCAAGTACGAAGAGGTACTTTCCTCTGGATCCCTTAGCCCCAAGGCTATGTGTGTAGGCGTATAAAATTGCCTATAGGTCCTACAACACAGCTCGACGACGCCGATTCGACAGAACCGACCATCGAGCGACGTATCCAAGCACGACCGTTATCCCGCCAATGCCGAAGCCAAGCCATACGCAACGGAGCAGGTTAACGAGGCGACGAAGCCAACAAATCGCACCCAAGCATTGGAATGCATCCACTCGCACGCGGAATCAAACCAACGTTTCGGGGAATCACCGAGTCATCTAAACAAGAGCGAACTCGGTGATATAACGA